>CAUYLG010028439.1:0-22907 GCA_963573385.1 Cacajao melanocephalus | reverse complement strand
GTTAGCACTCCTAAAGATAGTTCCCAAACTGACATGTCACCCTCTTAACCTCCCCATGTTCAATTTTGGCAGATCACGTGGCACGGGAGAGTGTTTCCTCCATATGTTTCCTCAGCACCCCCCATTCAGTGGTACATTCTGTTCCCTCACACCTTGCCTCATTACCCAGTTTCTCTATGGCCTACCTAAAACCCCTCCATGCTAACTGGACAGCTGTAAGGCTATATGAAGATGTCAATCATCTCTCTCTCCTACAAATTCTTATGCTGCATCTTGAGGACCATTCACTTCTTGGATGCCATGAAAGAACTCATCCATTTCCCTTCCTTCTCCCAGTGCCCACGTAGTGTCCCTAAATGTTTCATTCTCATGGTTTAAAGCACCGGCTTTAGGTCAAGATCAGCAAACATACTTGCTCAAGTGGGTATCAGTATCAGGCTGGGTTCCTCAGAGAAGGAGAAACTAAGCGAACTGGATGTGTGTGTGTGTGTGTGTGTGCAATATTATATATCATAAACATCTATTTACTATTGCATGGTATCCATTCATGAATAATATTATGTATATTACATGGTTTACTCTAAGAAATTGGCTCACACATTCACTTATTATGGGGATCTAGGAAGCTGAAATAAGTAGGGCAAGTGGGCAGCCTGGAAACTAAAAGCTTCTGCACAGTCAACAATCAACAAAACAAAAAACCAGGCTATGGTTTGGGAGAAACTATTTGTGAACCAACTATCTAATAACAAGTTAATATCCAGAATATATAGAGAACTCACACAGCTCAATAGCAAAATACACAGCCTGGTTAAGAAATACGCAAAGGACTTGAATAGGCATTTCTCAAAAGAAAACCCACCACTGGCCAACAGTTATATGAAAATGTGCTCAACATCATTAATAATCAGATAATACAAATGAAAACCACAAAGAACTATCACCTCACATTTGTTAGGTTGTGTATTATCAAAAAGTCAAGAGATAAAAGTCATGATGGCAAAGGTATGGAGAAAATGAAACCCTTTTAGGGTTTTAGCCAGCATGTTAAAAAGGACCTTACATGACAGAAATGTTATTGGTACATTATGAAAAACAGTATAATGGTTCCTTGGAAAATCAAAATAGATCGACTATATGACCCAGCAGTTCATCTATTGAGCATTTATCCCATCCCCAAAATGAAATCCACATCTTACAGCGATATATCCAGTACTAATTCTAACTCATTAATCACACAGGAAATAAGAGTTTCCATTTGAAAACACTGTTTTTTCCACCATCCTGGTGTCAATTATTTATTCTATTCTAGTCATCTCTTCTTTGTTGCTCTGTAATTACCTAGGTACTACTATATATTGACATAACTAACTCATTATTCCAACAAGAAATGAGAAATGTTGAAAAGAATGCAATTGTATACTTCTTGTCTTCAACCAGTTATTCTAGTTTTTGGAGGATTCTGTATTTAACTCTTACCCGGTAACTCTAGTTACCATATCCATAGTACCTAGTCAACAATCCTAAAAAAATAACACAGAGTTGACTAGAATGATTACTAAACTTTCTGTGTTCAACCAGTTTTCCTGGTAATTGCTAGTTGTTTATTCAGCTGTTTGCCTAGGTACCACTAAATGTCTAGTATTATGTCATTAAGACATAAGAAGTATTATTAAGAAGAATATGTTTATTCCAGGTACTGGCTTTATCTAGTTATCTCTAGTTAATTACTCACTTGAATAAAGAATATATCTATTGTATGAGGTAATTTTTCTAACATGAGGTTGGGATTTTGCATTCAGGAAAATGGTTATTCAACTCCCTGGCATAGACCAGTTATCTTCAGCTTCCTGTAATCAATTACTTGGTCTGGCTATTTTTAGCTATCTTTAGGTTGCTAATTACATGTTTACCACTAGGTATGTGTGATAATTTATTATTCTAATAAAAAAATAGTAGAATGATAAGGAAGGATTTTCCTTTTTCCTGGCATCACATAGATATTCAAGTTATCTCCAGTTATCCTTTGCAACTTTTTTTCCTGGGTAACATTCAGCACCTGTCCTTCTAAGTTTTTATCCCAACTAAAACCAATAATTGAGAGTTGCAAAGAATGCAATTTTCAGGATCAGGCTTCACTTGGTATTGTAATGATTGTTAGCTGTTTTTATGTAATGAGTTTCATGGGAAAGCCCAGTTAAGTAGAACTTATATATTAACTCAACACTAACAAAAATATATCTGACCACACTACATTCCCTGTGTTCTACTTTCCACTAAACTATTCTTTTTAAAAATTATTGCTTCCTTCTCCCTTCTCCTTCTCTTCCTCCTCCTGTACTTACTCTTCCCCCACCTTCTTCTTCACCTTCTCTCTCTGTCTCTCTTTCTATGTGTGGTGGCAGATAAACACAAGGGTGTATAGTGAGGCACATACATAGGTCTATCTATCTATCTATCCTTAAAGATATGTATATCTCTAAAAACTTAATTAATATATAGATGGTATGATAGCCTTTATGTGTCAATATTATATTTTTGATCATTTACTCATGAACTCAAATAGGTTAAAAACATGACTCTTAGCACCTGTATAATAATCTCTTTTATGCAGTGTCCATGATATACCTACCTATTTGATATGGTTTCACTCTGTGTCCCCAACAAAATCTCATCTTGAATTGTACTCCCATAATTCCCATGTTATAGGAGGGGCCCAGTGGGAGATAATTTGATTCATGGGGGCAGTTTCCCCCATACTGTTCTTCTGGTAGTGAATAAGTCTCATGAGATCTGATGATTTTATCAGGGGCAGTTTCCCCCATACTGTTCTTCTGGTAGTGAATAAGTCTCATGAGATCTGATGATTTTATCAGGGATTTCTGCTTTTACATCTTCCTCATTTTCTCTTGCTGCCACCATTTAAGAAGTGCCTTTTGCCTCCCACCATGATTCTGAGGCTGCCCCAACCATTTGGAACCGTAAGTCCAATTAAACCTCTTTTACTTCCCAGTCTTGGGTATGTCTTTATCAACAGTGTGCAAACAGACTAATACACTATTCTTCTACATGGAGTATTTTGATCTTTTCTGTTTTCTAAAAGTATGACAAAATTGGGTTTAGGATGCTTCTTTGACATGACTGTGACCCTGCATGCTGGTTAGCCAGAGCCCTTGATATGTGATTGTGAAAGAAAAGCTCTTAGTTTCATGTAACAAGAACAAGAGTTACTTAATATCAGCTACTCAGAAAAATAAATGTATCAAATAACCTCCATCCAATTGTGTATATGGAAGAAGATTTCCAGAAAAACCATAAAATAATATCATTGTCATTGTGACCAAGATGAAAGGAATAAGACTGGTTTGTACCCAAATCAGACAGGTTATATAGTCTCACTTCGGTCCAAGAATGTTTTTTCAATATGATCGTTTTTCAGTGCTGCATGACCATTTTTAAAGCAGCATTTACTCTGAATAAATTTGAAGACCTCTCATCATTTTAATCTGTTTTATATATGCTGACAATCTGAGTGAGAGTAGTCTAAGATTAGGAGAAATATTTGATGGGTAGGAAAATCGTGATGCATGTTTAGAAGTTGGAGAGGAGAAAATCAGATTCTGTGACCTATTAGGTCTGTTTTTAATCTATTTCTGAGTCAGCTACCATTTTGATGATTTTTTTGGTTGTTCCCCCAAATTCATCAAGTGAGCTCACCTTTTAATTATTGTTACCCACTGACTGACCCAAATCATTCAGAATATGGTTTTTGCATTTATTTGTGTTTTTACTTTTGTGTCCTTTTCCTTCATAGGTCCAATGAGTCATTGATCCCTGTGGTAGTGTACTGTATGGATGGCTCCCTTTTCGCTGTATTAGCTAGAAATGAAATACAGTCCATGGCAGGAAGCCCAAAGAGGAGTTTGGCAGTTAGGCTTCCTTATGTCTCAGAATCGTGTCCTGAGAAACATAATTGATAAAATGGCTTCTGGACACCCCAGGAAACTTGAGATTCTCAAAGAGACAAGGCATAAACAGCCCCAACAAAAGACTGTCTTTCTCACTCATTTGATGTTTGTATCAGCTGAAAACCAAAAAAGTGTGAGGCAACATTCAAATAAAGACAAGGCACAACATACAACATAAAGAATAAATCAAGACAAATTCTTGATTGGAAGAATTTAGTACTCTCGAGTGCTCATATTGAGTAGTTTGAGAAGCTTGGGTTGTGAATTTAAGTCAACATTTGTTGATGGCTAACCCATAGAAAGGTTCATTGGAGATAAATGAACCTTTACCTATTAACTCATATGGGTTGAAAACATGACTTGGCCGGGAATGGTGGCTCATGCCTGTAATCCTAGCAGTTTGGGAAGCAGAGGCTGGCAGATTGCCTGAGCTCAGGAGTTTGAGACCAGCCTGGGCAACATGGTGAAACCCTGACTGCACTAAAACACAAACAATTAGCTGGGTGTGTTAGCACAAGCCTCTAATCCCAGCTACTCTGAAGACTGAGGCAGGAGAATCCCTTGAATCCAGGAGGCGGAGGTTTCAGTGATCTGAGATGGTGCCACTGCACTCCAGCCTGGGTAACGGAGTGAGACTCTATTCAAAAACAACCAACCAACCAACACAACACAACACAACAAACATGACTCTTAACAGGTGTATAATACTCTCTTCATGATTTACCTACATATACATACTTTTTGCTGATAAGAGAAAGCATACACATCTATTCCTAGGGATGAATTTCTTCCTTCCCCTGATCCCCTGCTACTTCTCAAATTAAAATCCAAGGAATATTGTGTGGGCTTTTATGAGTGACAGTAGATACAATGTGCAATAATTCATTTGCAAAATTATAAAAACACTACCCAAATCGACTTCTGTCTAATACGTTCTCTAGAGAAGACAAGGATATAACATCAAATTGTCTCTCAATGAGTGTATTTGTGAAGGCACAAGAAGTATCTGCAATGTCCTGATAAACTCTATTGTGTTTAAGCATCGACAATCTAAGATAAAGCACTTGGCCTTTTTTAGAGTCTGCAGATATTTCTATCGATCCAAGAACCACATTTCCTTTGCAACAATAGTCCTGAATCTTGCTGCTGTCTTTGGACCTTTCTCTATCTGGTATTTGGGAAAGCAGTTTGCCAGGGAGGAAGGAGAATAACAGAGTAGCCATTGAGTACCTCTTTCTGTTTCCATATCCCCTATTGAGAGGCTCAATATAAAGAGTTAGAGGGCTGACTCATTCCTGACAACTGCCTATGATTGCAGGAGATCCTTCCTTCCTCTGAGACTACCCTTCCTTATTCTATCTGATAGTCTCCGTCAGTGCTAGAGGATTAATGACAGTCACCCAAAAACTTCTCCTGTCTCTGAATGCAGAACATAATTATCATCATCATCATCAAAGAGTTTCTGGTACCATCAGCAGAACAGCAATACATCCTTGTCCTTTTCTGATACATGGAAAAAAATCAAAATGAAATGATTCATACCTCACACTCCATTTCAGCATGGCCGCTGGAGCCCACATAGCATTAACTTCAAGAATAATGATAGAAATGTCTTTATGCAAAGCACATCTCACTCTCTGTAACAGTTCAAACTCCATAAATGTTAGCAAACTGCCTTCTGGGAAGAAGGGATTAAAAAAGGCTAAATTGGTACAAATCTATGCCCCCAAAAGAGGCAATAGGAAATCATTTTACAATAGCCGAGTGCACAAAATGTAATATTATAAAATACAGACCTCGAAATCACAAATTGGAAATAAAAATGGGAACCTCAGCCCATCTAGAAAGTGAGATAATCAACTACTATATAATGACTAAGGAAAAAGGGGAGAAGAACTACAATTTACAATAATAAACCATTCTTCAGAAGTGAAATAGGAAAGATAATCTTTACAATATGGAAAGAAAGATGGAAATAAACCAATGTCACAAAATGATTTGTTTATCTCTAAAGAGGCAGAGTGAATGAATCATGTTCACACAAACACTTTATTTTGCCATGTCAATACAGTTATTGCATATGAAATTTCAGTTTCATTCATTTGTTCTAAACGTGATTTTATAATTTTAAACAAAGAGACAATTTTTAGCAAAGCAGGATATGAAACATTTCTAGAATAAGTACCCTTTTGGAGAAAGACCTCAGGCTTTATCCTATTCAATAGTGATGTTTTAGACTTATGGTCTCTCATGAATGACTCTTTTTAGGGGGTAGGAGAATGGATGATCATTCAAGTTAGAATTCCTAGCTCCGACACTGGCAATAATTTCAGGTTGGGTTTTGTAATGTGTTCCATCATTTATATCACTTACTTTTTTTGGAAGAGCATTTTCTTCGATAATCTACTCACACCCTGCATCTTGTCCGGCAGCAAGTTTTCATCTGTGTCTTACAAATGTGCCATGAATCTGATGGCTTCAGCCCATGTCTGCTTGCAGCTCTTGTCTGAGTGACTGCAGCTAGCAGCCAGGTCATTGTGCTTTTCTCACAATACCCTTTCACACCCACCTTCCACTTGGCAACCGGAATGGTCCCATAAAATTGTAAACCAGGTCATCTTATTGAGAGGCTACTAATTCATCCATGGCTCTCCATCTAAATGTAATTAAACCCATCTTTTCCCCGTGGCACATCCCTACCCAAAGTGGTCCACTCCTACCTCTCTGAATTTTCCACTTGCAACTCTCTCTCCTCCTGTTCATTATGTCGTGAACACACCACACCTTTCTAGAACCTTTATCTCAGCACCTTGCCAGTTCTTTTTGCACTGCAGAAATACACATTCCCCACATTTATTTTTCATGGTAGGTTTCTTCTCACCACTTAGTTTTCAGCTCACTTGTTGCATCCATGAACTTAAGCAGCTGTATCTGTCCCCAATTTACCCATTGGCCTGTTACTCTCTCCTTTACTTCATAGAGGCTCATCTCATCCAATGTTGTATTCTGTTCCATTACCCTCTTTCATTTGCTTTATTGTTCCTCGTTTTAACCAATATCAGTTGTTTTTGTGTGTATGTACCATCTGTCTCACACCTATTTAAGTATCAGCTCCAAAAGACAACAAGCCTTGTGGTTTTGTTCATTATTCTCTTTCTAGCACCTAAAACTGCTCAGAACCCAGAATGCAATCTTTAAGTGTTTGCTGAGTTAATGTATGGCTCCATTTCTTGGTGACTTCAGGAAGCAGGACAATAGACAGGCAGCCAAGCTAGGTCCTGGGAGTTGATGCCCTGAAGTTGCTCCAGTGTTTGTCCTTTCCTGGTATTGCTGTTAGAGGCTTCTTTGAAGTGGCTACTGCGGTCAGCAGCACACTCCCCAGGCCTTTCATGCTGGCCCCAACTAACTTGCTAGCAGTTCCCACTAGCAATCCCGAGCCATCACCAACATTTACTCACTCACCACTCAGAACCTGTGAGTGGTCATTTATTTGCATTTTCCCCCCAGTCTTCTGTGAAGCAATGACTATGGCCACATGGATGAGATAGCAACAGCAAAGGTAATGCCTCCATGAGGACACATCAGATACTGCATTGCCCATGTGTGGCTCTCAAGAAATAATTCTAGCAAGCTGCAACGTATCTCTTCTTTCTTTTCAATGTTGCCAGGAAGATGGTGTCTTTTGTAGTGGCAGGTATGACTCTTGGTACACGGTGGTATGTGTGAGTGAAGGTGTGTGTAAGTCTGTGTATGACACTGTGTGTGTGCATGTGAGTGAATGTGTGTGAGTGCATGCATGACTCTGTGTGTGTGGGTGGGAGGAAGGCTTTGCTGCTGATGGAAGATAGCCCGAGAGCACATGGGACAGGTAGGTGAACTGCACTTTCATCCCTGCTTGCCGTTCAAGCATTTCTCTGATTCGCATGGGAGCTAACAGGACACTTTGCTACTGATTGGCGATGGCTCACAAGTGAAAAATTGGTTCCCCCCCTAAAAAATGTTTACAGTCATACACTGATTAATGATGGGAAAACATTCTGAGAAGTGTGAGATTAGGCAATTTTGTCACTGTGCAAACATTTCAGAGTGTGCTTGCACAAACCTAGATGGTATAGTTGAACACTCACCTAGGCTATACGGTATCATCTACTGCTCCTAGGCTACAAACCTGAACAGCATGGTACTGTACTGAATACTGAAGGCAATTGCAACACAATGGTATTTTCATATCTAAACATAGAAACGGTACTCTGTTGTGCTATAATATTACTAGGTGATAGAATATTTTCAGCTCTATTATAATCTTATAGGACTACCATTGTATGTGTGTCCATCATTGATCAAAATGCCATTATGCTCTGCATGACTATACTTTTGTTTTTCATTTCAGTCATAACAATACAACACCAACAACAATTCTAATGATAAATATCTATTTTCTGCTCACTTTTGCCAAGCACTTTTCTAGGACGGTTACACATGTTAATTTACTTAATTCTCGTAGCACCCATGGCTTAGATATTTTTCTCATCATTAGTGTTTTGTCAATGGAACAATGGAAGAACAAAAGTAATTTTGCAGTGTGTACATTGGCAAAATTGATATGCATGGAAATATGACTTGCAGGACTGATTCTCTGTCACACACTTTGGGATAAACCTTTGTCTTTCCACAATTACAGAGAAAGAAGAAGGGCAATCGATACGGTGTTAAATGGCATAAATGGCCCTTGACCTAGCTGACAAAAAGAACAACTCTTGCCACTTGTTAGGATATCACTTTCAGCCTCTCTAACGCTCAATTTTCTCAATATAAAATGAGATTACCACCTGTCTTACAAATATTGGGGAAATTAAATGAGGAAATGTATATATGTGAAAAGACATTTTCAACTGCAAGCACTATATTAACATGATATAGTTAAAGCACACTATCAACTGACAATTGTCTGGGCCCTTTAGCTATTTCAATGTAATTCACCAGTATGGATTTGTAGAGGAATATAATAATTGAAGAGCACCTCAACTTCAGGCCGCTGTAATGACACTCATTGAGAAGCTACCTCATGTGCTATTTTAGGTCATAAAAACTACACTATATTGTATCACAGAGAGTTCCAGAATTCCCTGATCTTCATCTCTAGAGATACAGAGATACAGTCATGGAAATACATGTAATGGAAACGTTTACTTCCATTCCTGTCCCTTCAATTATGATAATGTCCTCTGTAAACTTCTCCTGCATATATTATCTAATATATTTTCTAATATCCATTTCAGGAGAAACTCTTCTTAGGATCTTTTCAAGCATCCTGAACCTCTTACACTTCTTGGCTTCTTTGTGTTTCATTTGATGCATTGTTCCTCCTTTACAGTTTTTAGTTTACTTTGCCTAGACACAGCCTTCACATAATCATCTTTCATGTTTCTAAATACTCCTTCCATTCTATCTGACGGTTCTTTCCCTTACCTCAATAACTAGGGTCCTCCTTAATAATTCGACCTAAGGAGCTCACTTATCCACTCATGTATGTGTCTCTTTTCAGACATCTAATTAATTTTTACGATGCACTGTGGGTGGTCTTAGGCAAAATTACACCAGTGACATTTTACATCTTCTCCCTCACCCCTCTGCTTCGTCTCACTGTTGTCCAACTGCCTGTTTCTCTGAAACTCTTTATAAAGTTCTAAGTGTCTCAGGGACCCCATTCCTGTGCAACATTCAGGATTTTCTGGTAATTTTTGGTTGAATTCCATCATCAAATCTTAGCAGTTCTGAGCTAACTGCATTGTTAGTGGGTAACAATCAAACTAATGAAATCGAAGTTTTGCCACATTTGTATTTTAACCAAGCCTGCTCCTGCCTACATTTAAAGAAGTAGAGAAATTCTGAACAACAGAAGAAACAGAGTGAGAAGAAGGAAGGGAAGGAGAAAAAGGAGAAGGAAGAGGGAGAACTAAGTAGAAATCTGTAGATGCTAAATCACTTAGTGCACTTAAGAAATTGTCTTGAAGGTTTATAACAGGGTAGAAAGTTCTGGAGAGTAGAAATGTCCAGGAGGAGATTCAAAGTCTCACCAGGCATAAGACCTGCTCCCAGAGGTTTTGTCCAATCTAATATTTCTTTGAAGGGACTACTCTGATTTATTTGTATTTTTTAATAACTTCAAAAAATGTAATGAACATTTCTTTTTCAGTTTCTGCTCTGCCCCTGCCTTTTTTTTTTTTTTTTTTCTTTTTGAGACAGGGTATTACTCTTTGGCAAAGGCTGGAATTCAGTAGCATGATCCTAGCTCACTGCAGCCTTGAACTCCTGTGCTCAGTTGATCCTTCCACCTCAGCCTCCTGAGTGGTTTGAACCACAAGCATGCATCACCATGCCTGATTAATTTTTTTAAGATTCTATAGAGATGGAATCTCCCTATGTGGCCCAGGCTTGTCTCAAACTCCTGGGCTCAAGCAATTTGCCCATCTCAGTCTCCCAAAGTGCTGGTATTACAGGCATGAGCCTCCATGCTCAGATTTCTTCTCTCTTTTGCATACCATGAGCCATTTACTCATCCATCCATCCATCCATCCCATCACTCAATATATTCACTTGCCCTCATTCATTTGTTTAATGAATATTAATTGAGTACTTTTTCAGACCAGATACTGTGCCATGTTGCAGAAGAGATCCAGTCCTTACTTACTGTATAGCAGGAGAGAAAGGCATCACATTCAGAGGTTCCAATAAATCCAGAAGAATTCATGTAGAACCCAAATAACATTTTATAACCTCTCCTCTGTTCACTTCACTTCTGCACACAAAACAAAGTTTTCAGTAATAATCCATTGCCCTTTCATCCAGCATTGCTCTCTCTCACTAAAAAAGGTCTCACAAACTGCACATGTACCCCAGAACCTAAAGTAAAATTAAAAAAAAAAAAAAGAAAGATCTCATGATAGTAAACCTAAGTTGTAGGCACAGGAAAGGGAACAGATAACTCATTCATTGTCAATGATGAGTAGAGCCTTGCAAAATGGTGTCCTTGCTGAACAGGCTTCAAAGGCAACATCGACCCCCATTTTCGCCTAAAACCATGTGAATAGCTGCAGTCCTACCCTGACCCCTGAAACAACTCTGGCAGGGCCCAAACTAATATCCCAATGTCAAGGACACCCTTGGGGGGCTCAAGCCTCGTGTCTACAGCAGCCTTCAATCTGCAACTTTGCATTTAGCAATTGACTTGCTTTGCCCACAGACATCCTGACGTCCATACCAAAAATATTAGGCTGACGGTTTATATGCTTTATTGACAAACCACCCTCTGTTCCTTCTGCCAAGGCACACTGACCTCCTGAGAGTCCCATCCACCAGAAACTTCCCTCAGTTTTGTGTTTGTCCTGTTCCTTCTGCAGTATATATATATATATATATATATATATATATATATATATATACACAGTCCATAAACTGACATTGAAATTCCTAGTCTACTTTGCATGTAAATTCTTGAACATCCAAAGTGGCTTTTTCATTTTAAATGCAACGAATCAGTTATAAAAGCCAACTTCATTAATTCATTCACTGTCTTCCTCGAGAA
The DNA here is from genome assembly GCA_963573385.1 of Cacajao melanocephalus. Taxonomy (NCBI): domain Eukaryota; kingdom Metazoa; phylum Chordata; class Mammalia; order Primates; family Pitheciidae; genus Cacajao; species Cacajao melanocephalus. The sequence goes on along the minus strand of CAUYLG010028439.1, from coordinate 11,354 downwards.
ACACAAGTAATAAAAATCATGTTAGGATAAGCATATTATGTGTCCTTCTCTGCTCTGAGGTACTATGCTTTTATTTGATTAATGATGAGCCTCAGTCTATACAAATAGATAAATAGTTCATAGGAATTAATTCTCTTGTCAGTAAAATATTATTTTATTAAGTTTTATTGGATTTTAAACATTGTGCAGTTAACCAAAGGTGTATTAGACTTTCCCCGTAGATGTTTGCTGTTTAACGAGTGAATTAAAGTTTAAAATAATAGATAACTTTAAATATGTTTGAGTGCAATGTGCTGTTTATTGATTTAAATGGCAAGTTTTTAAATGACCTATTATGTAGAAGGTCTTGCTCCTTGAAATACCACCATCTAGCCCTAAAAATTCTAGTATTAAATGATAAAAGAGAAGGTGGACTCTAGTATAAAATAATTTAATCCTTTAGATTCCATGCAAATATTGGCAATAGCCTCCTGGTGGAACATAAATCTTTAAAAAAAATCACACACACAGATATATATTTGTACTATATGTATGATTGTATGTACTGCATATAAATGTGTGTATACATACTACTGAAAAAATCATATGCATGTATATATATTTGTATTATAGATATTTTTTAAAGTTACATATGTATACACATATGTTTGCATGCACACATAAATACACGTACATATGTAAACACAGATAGGCTCACACCTACATATGGAAGCATTTGAACCATTGAACCTTGTACTAAACGCAGAATGCTATGTCACATTATTTATTTATTTTTGAGACAGAGGCTGGCTTTGTCACCCAGGCTGGAGTGCAGTGGTGTGATCTCGGCTCACTGCAACCCCCGCCTCCCAGGCTCAAGTGATTTCCCTACCTCAGCATCCCAAGTAGCTAGGGTTATAGGTGCACGCTACCATGCTCAGTTAATTTCTGTATTTTTACTAGAGATGGTGTTTTGCCATGTTGGCCAGGCTGGTCTTGAACTCCTGGACTCAAACAATCTGCCCGTCTTGGCCTTCCAGAGTGCTGGGATTACAGGCATGAACCACCACGCCTGGCCCTATGTCACATATATTTAAATATAATTTTATACAAATTGACAAATATTCAATATAAGTATATTAGATATGTTAATCCTCAAAACAGGTATTAGAATGAATTTATGAATATATGGTCATATTCCTTACTCTGAGGCAAGCAACAAATGTTCTAATGAGAAGAAGACAGGAGATAGGTCAGTAGGGGGAATTGTAACAATGCCTGGTCATGCACATCTGACAGTACACGATTAGGAACATGGGTTATATTTGGCTTGGTATTTTCAACACAAGTCTTGAGTAGGAAAACAGAATGGGGAATAGTGTGCTATATTTTCCCTAGATTTCCAAAATAAGGCTCTTTATTCACATGCACTTTTTTTTCATTGCGTATGTTTCCATCGATTAAAACAAAAGTTTTCATTGAACACTACTTGAGATATGATTAGGCAAAAAATTGTCTAGCAGTTTTTAGATAATCAGGAATAAAAAATAAACTCTTGAGGCAAGTATTTAGATTCTTGTTCATTTTAAGCCTGCTGCCATTGATAAGCCACCATCTCAATTATAAAATGCATTTTTGGAACTCAGCAATGCTATCATAATATTAGAACATATTATTAGAGAGTACGTGGAAGGGTGGTGGATCATTTAAGGAAAGCCAAGTTAAAGTCTTTCTTGGTTGACGCATACAAGGAGCACACGAAATACTCTTAATTTAAAAAGAAATAAATTTAGAATAAAATAATCAAATAATGCCTCTAGAGTTAACCTGAACTTGTGGCAAAAGCAAGGTTTAGATTTGCATTTATATTCTCCTGTTTCAGTCAATTATTTCTTCCCATAGGATGTAGAAAGCAATGCTGTCCCTAAACTGTTATGGAGAATATTTAAGCAATTTTAACTGAGATAATATTTTTAAAGGTGTTGATACACAGTAGAAACTCAGTCACTTTTTATTTTCTTCTTGCACGAAAACTGTGAATGTCAACATTAGGTTTAGTATGCATATGATCTTCAAAGCCTCATTGGAGAGGGGCAATAGGGTTGTGCATAAATATATTATCACTTTGATCTTCTTCCCCAAGGTGCAAACTGAGTCTCTGAGATTTTAAGAGACTTCTTCTGCATCCTCAGACCTCCAACTTTGCCAGAACTTCTGGCCCCAAGATCTAATCCTCACATCTCAGTGTTCTCCAGGAAAGACCAGAGCTTGGTGGTCCAGGAAGCCTAAGAAGTTCTTGCGTGAAGTTAAGAAGTCTGCCGTGGCTCATTATCACAAAGATAAGGTCCTGCCTGTTTTACTCAGAATCAAGTGCAACCTCCTCAACCTTATGTCAGCAATTCGAAAGTTGCAACTGACAGCCAGTGGTATTCAAACTTTAAGTTACCAAATAGTCACCCCCAAGTGCCTGTTAATAAGATTGCCAGAAGTAGTCCCTGGAAGCTGCCCTTTAGATAAGGTTGCCGAATGATGCTGATGCCTATATCCTAAGAGCACCATCTTGAAAACTACAGAGGGGTAGTTGCCCATGGAGGATATCTGCCAACACCCGGCAGTACTTCTTGTTTATGATTGATGTCTCTCACCATTTGGATTCAACTAAGTCTTCTTTCCTATTAAACAATTTTTTTTTGTTAAAAAGAGAGCTATATATTGGTTAAATAAAAATGTTTTATGCCTACATATTTAGAGGCAGAGATTGTGCAGAAATATGCATCAGTATAGAACATGTCCGTTAATTGCATTTTTCTACCTGTAAATAACATTATTCCAGGTTTGCTTCCCTAATCACCTTATACAAAGTTGCCCACATTCTCCTTTTACTCTCTTTCAATCTGAAATGCGTAACTTTTTCTTCATAGTGTTTAACCCCACTGAAATACATAATCTTTTGAAATATAATTTTGCTTCATAATTCTCTGCCCCTCACCCCAATAGAGTGTAAGTTCTATGGTATTTATTGACTCTACAGCAGTCTTTTAAAAATCAGAAAGGTTCAATGACTACTGAATAAATTTGAGGAAGGGTGGAGGGAGGGGAGGAAGGAAAGAAGGAAGGAAGGAAAGAGAGAGAGAAAGAAAGAGAGAGAAAAGAGGGAGGGAAGGAGGAAGGAAGGAAGAAAGGAAAGAAGGAAGGAAGGAAGGAAGGAAGGAAGGAAAGGAGAAAGAAAGAAGAAATAGCTGAGTTATATGGTCACTATGCTTAACTTTACGAGAAATTTCCAGGACTTTTCCCAAATTAGACTTCTACAAGTGGTGAGTAAGCATTCATATTTTTGACAACACTTGGAATTGTCAGAATTTTCCACTTAAACCAGACTAGTGGGTATAGAGTGGAGTTGCATTGTGGTATAACTGACATTTCCCTGATAACTAATGATGTTGAGCAACATTCCATGTCATTATTGTCCATTTACATTTCTTCTTATATAAAGTGTCTTTTGCTATCTTTAATTGGTTTTTTGATCTGTATTATTGAGTTTTCAGAGTTCTTTATATATACTGAGTTCCGTTACTTTATTAGATTAGCATTGCTAATGTTTTCTTCCAGTCTGTGTCTGACATTTTTTGTGTGTATTGGTGTATTCTAGAGAAAAGCTTTTAACATGGATGAAGTCTAGTTTACCAATTCTTTACTTTTATAGTTTTAGTTTTATGTCTCATCCCCATGGTTGCAGATTTTTCTTTTATGATTTATTCCAGAAATGTTAGTTACTGTGTTAGCTTTCATGTATAGGTCAATGAATTTATTTTGTGTTAATGTATTTGTATACAGTGAGATAAGACCTGAATTCCCTATACACACACACAAAACAAACATGTCCTTTGCAAATACTACAAGAAATAACTCTATTTTACTCATAAATTTTCTAAGTTTTATGTTCCTGTGCTGTGTGAGTATATAACTTTCACTTAAATATATGTGTATATATGATAAATAAATATGAAATGCATGAGTTCATCCTTTCAAGGAACAGTTCAAATTCTGCCCTCTTCATGTATCTTCATGTGGGTCCCTTCTTTACTGATGCAGCCCTTCCCTGCCTGTCCACTCAGCGTCCATACGTGGCAGTGCCTCTCCATTTCTCCTATCCAACCTCCAGATCACTCCCAAACCCCACTAGTGGACCAAGCTCAACCATTTCTCACCAATTCTACAACCTTTGTCTCCCACCTGGACCACTGGGATGCAGTTAATTCTGCTTATTGGAGGTAGTTGCCCTCTAAGCAGTCATCACAAACACTGAATACGGAATCATTTCTTCTTGGAAAATGCAGGGTTAGGTTCCCATGAGCCCCCAGTTACATTTTCATCAACCAATCAATATATAAGTTTGCTTTGGGTGTGTTTTTATATAAACATATTTAACTGTATATATATATTGTTGATTCACTAACGTTGAACTCACACCCAAGTGCGCTGTCACTCATGCGTAAATGAGGCCTAAGACATGTATTTTCTCTGTAAGGAAGGCACATCAAAACTGCCTTGTGTTTAGAAACACTAGACAGCACTTCAGCACTGTACTTGTGAGCCATTGTAAACAGCAAAAACACCCACGAAAAGCACAAAAATACAAACAACATAGCCCTAGATAGACCACGAAAAGAGCAGTTATTTACAGTATGAGAACTGAAATAAGAAGGCAGAGTGTCTCCTTACTCAACCTCAGCTGGGAATGTACTAGAATATTTCTCCACTCTGCACATGTCCACAAAGGCACAGGGAGAATTCATTTGGGGTTACAAATAAACTGTAGCAACTAGATGAATTTGCAAATACAGAATCCGCAGATAATGAAGATCAACTGCAGTGTTCTAACTGGGTCTCCTTGTTCTGATTCTGACCCAGGCAGCACTCAGCAGTCAAAGTGATTTATACTCAATCCACATGAATGATTATTAGACTCTTCTGCTTGACACCTCCCAGTAGCTTCCCATGGCAATCGGGATAATAAAATTGAAGCCCCTTTTTCTGTATCTGAATAAATGGTTTCAGACTCTGGCACACATGTGTCCCATAAAGACCCACGTGAGATCATTCTCCAGAAGATCTCCCTCTCACTACCTCCCCTTTGTTGGTTACATTTTGACTTTGTTTCTCCAAGTCCCTCAAATGTCTTTTCATTTGCTCTTCTCTCCTTCTCTCCTCATGTACTGTCATGGCCAACAACCTTACTCCATAGGATCTCAGCTTAAATTCAATCTTATTAAGGAAAAATTCTATGTAACTCTATTTTCAGGGAAGAAATATACTTTTTCTCATCCTCCATGAGTTCTTAGGTGGGATGAACTCCTATAACAAAAGGCAAGTCAACAGAAGGAAAACAGAAGCTGATCCACTTGGGCCGTTCACATCATACAGGAGAAATCTCAATGAAAGGTAACTCAAAGCAGTGGCTTAGAGCTCTGGCTTACAGGATATCTTCCACCAAGAACAATGCATGTGTAGATAAATGGTAAGACAAAGGAAAGTGGTTTTAGCTTCCAAGGGCCAGAAATGATGGGAAAATTAATATATTGTAAGAAACTTAATGGAGTAAGTTTTGTTTGCAAATCCTTCTGATGACATCACTGGGATGATAAGTCTAGAGTCATCTCCAGTAAAGGAGAATGTATATCTTGTCTTTAGGCAGAAAAGCGGGAGGACAGGGACAGCATTTCCTTCATTTTCTGCTTTCTAATTACTTTTCGTTCACAAATAATTTTTATGTCAAAGAAGCATCTTGTGTGGGACAGATCCTGGTTTCCCTCACTATCTATGATCACAATTCCTCTCAACTCTGTGCCCTGGCTGTGTTCTGCACTTTTCTTCATCTGAAAGGGTCTTGTGTGTTTACTTGTCTAGTGGTTATTGACGTGCACAGGGATATAGAATTCATGACGGCAGGATCCTTGCCTACTTTCATCCTTGCTGCATTTATAGCATGAAGAGCAACGTTCCTGGGACTCAGTGTGTGCTGTACACATGCATTGAATGAATAATTTGCAAAGCACTCCTGTATACTATTTTTATGGTACTAATTTATGTATTTGTCCCCATTTTATCCATTATAATGTAAGCTCCCAAACAGCAGCAGTGACTTAGGCTGTAGCTTCACGGTAAGGTATTTTTTACTATATCTCCTCTCCTTACTGTGTAATGTGGATATGGTGGGATATGAGCAGCAATGAAGCCACACATTTGAATAGCTCTGGTACATTATAAGCTAAAAATACATTTATCGAATAAATGGTTTCAGACTCCTGCACACATGCGTTTTAGTAGTATTTTGCTTCATAACAAATGATACTTAGTGGCTGAAATCAACAGCAATCATTTTTTTCCCCTACAAATCTGCAATTTGGGCAGGTCCCCATAGGCACAGCATGTCTCTGTTCTGTGCGACAGCTGGCTTGCTGGAAGGATAGCTGGGGGGCTCCATCATTACAAGGCTGACGACTTACATGTCTGGGGGTTTTGTTGCCTATCCCTGAGACTTCAGCTGGGGCTTCTGGCAGGGGACCTGTCTGTGTGGCTGCTTGGCTTCTCCAAAGCATGGTGCCTGCATTCTTAGGGGAGAATGCCACAAGGAAGAAGCCATATGATCTTTGAGTACTTTGTGTTGGGAGACTTTCAGCATCACTTCCTTCTTAGCCACATTGCAGGTACACCCGAAATCCAGGGACGGAAGCATTAACCCTATCTACTCATGAAAAGACTATCAAAGACAGTCTACCTCCATGTGTAGCAAGACAGTTCATGTCCATCTATCACATTTGAATGGATCAGAATCTGGGGCAAAATGGTGTTATATGAATGTCTTTATTCTTTCATTTGCTTCTCCATAGTATGCATGTGAGTGTGCGTGTGTGCATATGCGTGTGTGTTTCACTCATGGAGGCAGCAGAGAGCAGAGCAAAATAAATTATAAAAAAAATTTAATTCCCTTGGACCAATGGATTTTTAGAGCAAAGTGGAGGAGTAAAATGTAATTAATTGCAGAATCGAATCTCAAAATAGAATAGAGCCCCAATAAGTAATAAATTTGCCCCAAGTCAGTTTTCTAGAAAAGTATACCAAAACATTGGTTATTGTAAGCAGTTTCCACTGACTATTTTTGATATTCAAATCTGTAATTACAAGCCAGATGCTGCCAATTCCAGGAATTCCCTCACCCTTTTGCTATTATGTCGCTGGTGGAAGAGAATGCCAACGGGATTGCATCCATTTGCTCCCATCTCAAAAGGAGACATTCATCTATTTAAGTAAATTTTTTTGTGTGTATGTGTGGAGCTCCTAATACTCACCCTTTAATGTCTATCTCTTTCCCATCTGCATTGCAAATTGCTTTAGGCATTCTTTCAATGAATACTTCTGAGCTACTCTGTGTCAGGAACTATATCAGGGTTTGGAGATACTGAGATATTAGCCCTCGAGTGCTTCCCAGTGCAGTAGATAAGAGAGACAACTGACTCCAAATCTTATAGTCCATTTTGAAAGGAAGATAACATTTTGTAAAATGCACAAGAAGTTTAAGTAAATTAATAGTGTCAGTTCCTTCATGGGCTCTGCATATGTGCTATGAAACCTCAGAAGCTCACTCAAACTTAAAATAACCCAGTCAATGTGAAACTTTTAAGGTAGATTATTCCCTCTGAAAGTGGAATTATTACAATTCATATGTGGATATACAAATATATATCTATAGTGCATATATAAATGCCAATATAGAATAATTAAAACACAACAAATATACATATATATATAATAAAACACATGAAGAAATTGATGGAATTGGTCAATGTCTATTTTCCTAACACTCTCTTCTTGTCAGGCAAGAATGTGTTACATCTGCAGGTGAATGTTTCCATGAAAATTTAGGTGGATAGATATTTGGCTAAAGTTTAGCAGCACTTATGCTGTTATGCTTTGATAAACCACCACCAAACTTCTAAATGAGCAGCCACCTTACTCACTAATTGAATATTTTAACTTTTTTTCCTGTAGAGCTAGTGTTTCATTATATTTTCCATTTTGTGCCTTGCTTTTCATGCATTTAAAGTGCTGGAGCAGCTGTTTATTTGGAAAGGTTCCATTATGGCCATAATAATCTCCAACTAATTGCACATCAAATATTTATTTCTTGCACATTAAATTAATGAAGCAGTTTCAACAAAAGAAAAATTGGATCAGGATGGCAAATAGCGCCTATAAATTCATGAAAGATTCCCAGTTCTTTTTTGGCAGGATTCCTTTAATACAGATTAACAATTTTTAAATGGAATATTTCTCTACTATCTAGTTGTGACTTTTATAATACACAAGCTTTATTGTTTAAAGTGGTTTTCTTGATTTGCCCCAGATATATCATATTATAGTTTTCAGAAATAAAAGCTAAGTCAAACTATCAATTTTAAAATAAATTATGTAAATTCTATTTTTTTGCCTTAGAGTTAATATAAATTTTTCCTAATGCTACTTTTTTATTTTTTGGGGGACAGAGTCTTGCTCTGTCGCCCAGGCCAAGTGCAATGGCATGATCTCGGCTTACTGCAAACTCCCTCTTTTGGGTTCAAGGGATTTTCATGCCTCAGCTTCCTGAGTAGCTAGAACTACAGGCACATGGCACCATGCCTGGCTAATTTTCATATTTTTAGTAGAGATGGGGTTTCACCATGTTGGTCAGACTGCTCTCGGATTCCTGGCCTCAAGTGATCCTCCCACCTTGGCTTCCCTAAGTGCTGGGATTACAGACATGAGCCACTGTGCCTGGCCTAATTCTATGTTTTATACTGTAATTTTTTTCAGTGAGTGGACTTCAATTTACTTTCTATTTTGTTTTAGTTTTTATTTTTTAACAGTTTTACTGAAGTATAATTGATATACACATAACTTCATATATTTAATGTATACAATCTGATGAGTTTGGAAATTCGCAAATAACCATGATACAATCACCGCAATCAAGGTAATAGGCTGATATGGTTTGGCTGTGTCCCCACTCAAATCTCATCTTGAATTATAGCTCCCATAATTTCCACATGTTGTGGGAGGGACCTGGTGAGAGATAATTGAATCATGGGAGAGGTTTCCCCATACTGCTCTTGTGGTAGTGAATAAGTCTCATGAGATCTGATGGTTTTACAAGGGGAAACTCTTTTCCCTTGGTTCTCATTCTCTCTTGCTGCCACCATGTAAGATGTGCCTTTCACCTTCCACCATGATTGCGAGGCCTCTCCAGCCATGTGGAAACTGTGAGTCCATTAAACCTCTTTTTCTTTATAAATTACCCGGTCTCAGGTATGTCTTTATCAGCAGCATGAAAATGAACTAATACATAGCCAAGTTGAATACATACCAAAGTTTCCTTGTGTTATTTGATTGATAGATTGATTAATTTTGTGGTAAGAGCACTTAACATGAGATCTCCCCTCTAAATGAATTTTGAAATGTACAATACAATATTGTTAACTATAGGCATCATCAATGTGCAGATCTCTAGAACTTATTATCTAGTATAACTGAAACTTTATACCCATTAAACATGTTTCCCACTCCAGCTTTTAGCAACCCTTATTGTATTCTCTGCTTCCATGAGTGTGACTATTTTAGATGCCTCATTTAAGTGGAATCACGCATTATTTATACTTCTGTGACTGGCTTATTTCACTTCCAATGCAGATATACAAATGGCCAACAGGTATATTAAAATATGCTCCACATCAGTAATCCTTAGGCAAATGCAAATCAAACTATAATGAGATATGACCTCACACTTGTTAGGATGGCTATTATAAAAAAATGATAGGAAGTGTTGGTGAGGATATGGAAAAACTGAAACCCTTGTTCACTGTCAGTGGGAACGTAAGATGGTGCAGCCATTATGGAAAACCATATGGAGGTTCCTCAAAAAATCAAAAATAGAACTACCATATGATCTAGGAATCCCTCTTCTGAGTATATATCTAAAATAATTGAAACCAGGATCTTGAAGAGGTATCTGCAGTCCCATCTTCATAGCAGCATTATTCATAATAGCCACAATGTAAAAACAGCCCAAATGTCCAAGAACAGATAAAGTGATTTAAAAATGTGATCTATATACCCAGTGGAATATTATTCAGCTATAAAAATCCTGCCACTTGTGACAATATGGATGAAACTGGAGGACATTATGCTAAGTCAATGAGTGAGCTTTTAAAGCTTTGCTAATTAAGAGTAGCAGTTGGCTAAGGATTTATTCTGAACATTTATTCTGAAAAATAATTTGTACTTTCAACTTACATTTTTCTGTTGATATGGTCTCTGTAATACCTCTGATACTATTTTCCTTTAGTCCTATTGCTGTTATGTATAAAATAACTAATTTTTTTAGGAAACAGTTTCAGAAAAGAATTTCTCTAGGCAGTTGGTCTGTCAATGTTAAGGATAATGTCTATGGTTTTTTTTCATTAGAATAAATTGTGTTACAATTTTACAACAGGAAAAACTTGCACAGTTGTCATCAACAATTATTGAATACTTAAAATTCTTGATAAAGAATACAGTTCCCACACAAGGTTAATGGTTGACCATTGAGTTATATGAGCCAATAATTATCCTTTTTTGTAGAACCCTTTTGAGTAGGGTTTTGGCTTCAGTTACTTATGAATGCAACATAACTTACATTTGTTTGTAGAAAAGTCCTTTTGAGGTTGTTGTGATCTCCCTATATTGTTTCCTTAAAGCAGCAAGTTAGACCAGTAACTTGCCCTCTAGGTGGGCAGGATGGGTTTGTCTTCCTGCACTTACACTCATTACACTTTCTTGCATGTGATCTTTAATAGAGGAACATAAGATGCATCACATATATGCTCTGAAAAGCACTCAATACAGCAATATTTGTTTTCTATATATTTTACTCAAAATAATCTGATGTATCTAAATTTCTTTTAGAGACTCACAGATTCTGATTCTACTCCTTTCTCTTCAATGCATGGGTAGGACCAAGGGCAGGAGAGGCACAAGGGGCCATGCTAACCTGCAGAGAGGCTTTGTTTGACCAGCCTGGACCTCATGTTTACTGTCTCCTCCACCTTCTCTTCTTTTTCCTCCTCTTTGGTTTTCTTCTTCTTCTCCCCCTCCTCCTCCTTCTCCTTCCCCTTCTCCTTTTCCTTCTTTTTGCCCTTCTCCTTTTCCTTCTCTTTTCCCTTTTCCCTCTCCTTCTCACTTTTCCTCTTTCCTCCCTCCCCCTCCACCACATCCCACCCACCCACGCCACCACAAACCCCCCAACCAAACCAACACTCCACCCCCCCCCACACCCAAAACCCCCCACCCCGACCGCGACCCAC
>CAUYLG010028438.1:0-30894 GCA_963573385.1 Cacajao melanocephalus | reverse complement strand
TTTTAGACTGCATTCTAGCCTGGGCAATAGAACAAGAATCCCGTTCTCTCTCCCTCTTTCTCTTCTTCTTTCTTTCTCTCTTACATTCTTTTTTTTCCTTTCTTTCACTCTTTCTTTCTTTTCTCTCTTTTTCTTTCTTTCTAAAACATAAATTAAAAAAAAAAAATCATTCCTTCCTCTTCCTAACCAAGCTTGCCAGTAATATTTCTAGCTCCAGAAATGATCATATCCCTCTTTTTTTCTCAGGTCCCACCATTCCTAGACCCTTCTTCTAGTGGCATAGCTGAGTAGAAACTAGGTGTCTTGACACCCGGACCAGTGCTCTCACTACTGCCTGTTTCTGGACACGGTAAAACTCATTGCCCTGCTGGAAGCACTTGGTTGCAGGTCTTCAAACTGTGGCTCCTTGAACACCTGATGAGAATTATCTGGGATATTTGCAACAGTGCTGGCTTCTGGCCTCCCTGGAAACCTACTGAATTAAATGATTCAGAAGACAGGATCCAGAAAATGAATTTTCCTAGAGATCCTGGTGCATGCTAAAATGGGGAGAAAATTGGTATGAGAAATGAGCAGAGGGCACAAAAAGATTTTCTTTTAATCTTCCCTACCTGTTCACAGCTTTTCTAAGGCTTCTCAAATGAATATTTATTCAGTAGCCTGACTTGTTCTCCCAGTTGGGCCCCTGAAGACACTGGCTCTCTCGCTAGCTCTACCCCAAGGAGGAGGTTACTCCAGGAACCCAGGACAGGGTGGAAGCTTCCACAAGTGCTGCTCACATGTCTGTCTTGGGCTTTCTTTCCCAAGACAGAGCGGGTGAAGCAGGTTGCTTGAACAATCCATAGTAGCAGACACAGTGTGGAATCTTGGGCAGTGCATGAAAAACCTATTTGAAGAAACAGCCGCAGGTGTTCTTGCCAAATTATCAGGATCCATTAGAAAAAAGAATAGTCCTTTCCCATCATTCCATAAATCATTCCACTGAAAACCATAAAAAATGCAGCCCCAAATGACATTTTCACTGGCAGCTCAGCTAGAAGACATACATCCTGTCCCCACCCAGTTTTTCTCCCCTGATAGCCAAAAACAAAGTTCTAGCAACAGAGGGACAAGCTTGCTTGGAGCAAGCTGTCATTCTCCATTTTTGAGCATTTTGTCCTGGATTCTAAATGCAACTGCATCTGGCTTTCCCCAGGGATAGATGGTTTGATTTGAGAGGCAAACATTCTGTTGGAATATGCCTGTTATTGACAGCAGTTAGTGTTGCCCCAACCCTATGAAGATGGAAAGAATTGTTGAAGAGATAGGACTGGAGTTGAACCCAGGCCTCTACTCAATAGCTTTGAGATCTTGGACAAATCACTTAACATCTCTGAGCTTCAGCCACTTGAAACAAATGATAAAAACATAGTCTCACAACATAGTGTCAGCACATTTGAGCAACTGCTCAATGTCATCTTGAACATGCCTAATACCTGGCCATAGCAGTTGCTCAAGTATAATACTATTTTCCTATTGTTGGCCAACAGTGGAATCTCTCACATTGCTTTAAGGGTAGTAGGAAATAGAAAAATACTGTGCGTTCCTCTCCCCTGTTGTAGGAGGTGTAGGAAGTGTAGACCTGGTTTTTGACGTAGCCTTGTCTTAGAACTACCAAGGTGTGACCTTGCTGAAGTCACTCTCTTTCTGAGACTCAGTTTCTTCCCCTGGAAAGTGAAGACGCTGCAGTAGCTAATCTTGAAAGTTCTTCATTCTAACCTCAGACTTTAGGGTTTCAACACTGATAGCCCAGACCTAGTGTAATATTGGGATTCAGGGTGCCCTCAGCTCCCCTGAGAGGATGTTTCTCCAGGTTCTTGGCCTCTTGCCCTCTCAAGAATGAGAGAGAGGACCACGGCGCAGTGCACAGTAAATGCCAGACTCAAAAGTGTTTGTAGAAAGTGATTTTATTTAAAGAGAGAGAAACACAAAGTCCCATAGCCTTCAGCTTCTAAATTTCCCCAAAAGGGTTCACCAATTCAGAACTGGCTCCACTGGGAATTTGAACCAGCAACCTTACAATTGCAGGCCCTACACCTTAGCCAACTATGCAAACAAGCCACTTGCATTAAGGGAAGGCAGAAAGCTTTCTTAAGCCATATTTTGAATGAGAATGCTGCACCCTGAGGCAGTGTGGCCTGCCTAAAAGCCTGGCAGAGCTGATGGCCATCAGCCGCCTCCTTTCCTTCAGCTGCACCTGCTGAGGAAAAAAGCCACTTGCCATGTCAGTTTAAAAGCCGTGTTCGCAGTGGCTGCTGGGATGGCCTGAGTTGCCGCGTCCCCGGCGGCTTTCAGTCGCCATGTTGACCCCGCCAGAGCCATAGGTGAGGTTGAGCCACTCTCCAAGCTGCTGCCATACAGGGACCCGTGGCCAGCAGGCGAACGTCCTGGGGAGCCTTTTTATCTTGCTACCTGGGACTGGAGAACGCCAGAGAGGTCTGCCAGAACCATGCGCCAGGCTGCCGCACTCCCCGGTGCCCTGCAGGCTTGGGCTGTATCTCGCCCCTCCTGGCTGGTTTCCTCTGGCCAACCTCTGCGCTGCTGGGTTCTGCCCCCAGGACTGCTGCCGGGGAGCGGAACGGGGAGGAGGGTGCTCACCCTTTCCACCCCACAGGCTCCTGCAGGTTTTGGTCCCAGAGATAATATCCAAAGGATAGAGAAGGAAAGGGAAAGCAGAGAGAGAACTTGGAGGTAAAAAAAACTGCGCTTTTAATTCCTGCAGGCCCCAGCTACTTAAGACGGGCTGGGCCGCGCCCCACGGCTTGGCGCTACTGCCCCGGTTCCCCATAGCCTTGCCTGGCTGCAGCTGCTTCAGGTGTTCTTAAAGAGACAGGAGAGAATGGGGCCGGTTTTACTCACAATTTTGAAGTTTTCTTCCCTGGCTGTACCCCTTTCCTGGCCGTACCCCCTTTCTGGTGTACCCTTCTGGCTGGCTCGCCAAAATGTAATATTGGGGTTCAGGGGTTCAGGGTGCCCTCAGCTCCCCTGAGAGGATATTTCTCCAGGTTCTTGGCCTCCTGCCCTGTCAAGAATGAGAGAGGGGACCACGGCACAGTGCACAGTAAGTGCCAGTCTCAAAAGTGTTTGTAGAAAGTGATTTTATTTAAAGAAAGAGAGAAACAGCTAACTCTCACACTGAGTGAAAGAATCCAGAAAGATGGAATCCAGGAGAGAAAAGCAGCTCCCACACTGAGTGGAAGGGAATAGAGAGAGATGGAGTTTAGGAGGGGAAGACAGGCTTCCACAAGACAGTATGGAAGGGGACCCAAGAGGGGAAATCCAGGAGAGAGAAAGATGCCTTCCATGAAGGGAGTGTTCGTGGAAGGGGACCCAAACATGCAGTCCAAAGGGGTGTGGAAGAAGGGGACATTCAACCTGGGAGGAACCCCTACCTTCTCTAAGCCCCCTGGTCAATGAAAGGAGTTCCTTAGAACTTCCACTGGAGTGATTGACTCTTAGTTTATTTCCACACCCTCGAAATTCAAACTAAACTGTTAAATCTCATGGATGGAGAGAGATGGGTCAGGGGCATGGTGCTAGGAAATTCTTATCCTTAAAACTACGCCCCCTTGTGGACCCCGAAAGAGAACACATTCCCTCATTAGCTCCATAAATATTGGTTCTCCTCCTGGAAGTCTCTGGCCCTGCTGGCTCTGTGAGTATTTTCCAAGGATATCAGTGGGCTCTCTGTGAAATGAATGCATCAACATCCTTGCTGCTTTGCTTGAGGTTGTCATGAAGCTTTAAAGGCATAGCAGCTGTAGGGAAGACTCTCAAAATTAAGAAACACTATGTTAGTGATGCAGGATGGTTCCTTTTTTCTCTTGTGTCTGGGCTCTTTCTTCTCAGAGCTGAGTACCCAGAAGGGTAGTAGAGGCTAAAAGGCAAGCCTGGGATCAGGGCCCTGGGATCAGGGCTGTACACAGACCCTGTCACCTGGGTGTTCTGGCTGCAAATAGCTCTGCTCTTCTCTTGGGTCCACTCCAAAGAAGTAGTGACAGCCAGGAGGAACAAGGAGAAGAGGGAACAAGAAACAAGGAAAAATTTCAAGACGGGGTTAGAACAAAGGCAGAAAGAATAGAAGTGGAGAGGAGGAGACCAGCAGGAGCTAAGGAAGAGGAGAAGAAAAATGATTCTCATTACTTTCTCTTAATTTTGCCGAGGCATCAGCAAGACCATCATCAGCAGATCAGAACACCTCACTATGACCTCTTAGCTTGATTTTAAAAATAAATCCAAGCCAAATGGCAGTGCCTAAATCTATCACAAATGTCAGCAGCCAGACCTGAAGTCAGAACTGTGATCTCCCTCATGTCAATAAATCCTTGAAGTTCCTTCTCCCTTGGAAGCTGGGGTTTCTTCTGATGCCACTGCTTTCTACCCCAGGCTGCCCTTTCATGAGTGATTTCTTTTAACCTGAGGATCATGGCTGTGAGCCTTAATGAAAAGATTTCTTCTGGACTGCCACTGTGGAGAAGCTGCTGTGCCAGCAGAAGAAAGCTAGGAAAAAATACAGTGAAATCCGATGGCCGACCCATTGGAGGCAGGGCAGCAGACTGGAGAGGCCTGGCTGTCGTGTGCACCACCATTCCATATGGAGAGATCTTGCAGGTGGTCCAGGAGACGCAGAATCTCAGGTCAGTGCTGTCTGGTGTCTGCTGGCACTGCAGAGATGCCAGGGACAAGAGGGGCTGCCTTGACACAAGGAGAGTCAGTGGAAAGTACTGCCACCTTGTTCCTGCTAGTTCTTCTCAGAGTTCCTGCCTCCTACCCCCAAATGGACAAAATGATACTGAAGTTCATCTCTGTTATTTGCACTTGAGATTTCTTTTTCTTTTTCTTTTTTTTTTTTTTTTTGAGGTGGAGTCTCGCTCTTTCACCCAGGCTGGAGTCCAGTGACAGGACTGCAGCTCAGTACAACCTCCACCTCCTGGGTTCAAGCGATTCTCCTGCCTCAGCCTCCTGAGTAGCTGGGATTACAGCTGCCACCATGCCCAGCTCATTTTTTGTATTTTCAGTAGAGATGGGGTTTCACCATGTTGGCCAGGCTGGTCTCGAATGCCTGACCTCAAGTGATCTGCCTGCCTAGGCTTTCCAAAATGCTGTGATTACAGGTGTGAGCCACTGTGCCCAGCAAAGATTTCTATTTTTTATAAGAAAATGTTGTACATTCAGATGTTTGCAGGAAGCTCTATCCATGGCCTTGGGACCTTAGGAGAAGAAGAGAAGCCATGTAGATTTTCAGCCTTGAGCAGCACAGTTCAGACATGGAGGAGAGGGCTCTGTGCGTCCCCTTGGACTCTGTCTACACTCTCATCAGGGGCAGAAAGCGGAGGCAGGCTCTGCATGGGAGCTCTGAACACTACTCATCTCGTCTTGCTCCTGAATGGCATAGGTCTGTGGTCCATCGTGAATCTCCGGCACAGTCCCTTGTTCTGACAAAGTGTGCTCTGCATGGAGAGGGAGAGAAGATGGGTGTACAAATTCAGCTTGGAACGAACATTTCACTTTGGGAGGTGGGGCCAAAATGTGTGACGTTCCTTCACATTCCCAATGCCTGGCATTAGCAGTTGCTCAAGTAATACTATTTTCATATTGTTGGCCAATAGTGAAGTTTTCCATGTTGCTGAAAGAGTAACAGGAAGCTGGGTGTGGTGGCTCATGCCTGTAATCCCAGCACTTTGGGAGGCCAAGGTGGGCGGATCACGAGGTCAGGAGTTCCAAACCAGCCTGGCCAACATGGTGAAACCCTGTCTCTACTAAAAATACAAAAATTAACTGGGCATGGTGGTGCATTCCTATAATCCCAGCTACTCGGGAAGCTGAGGCAGGAGAATTGCTTGTTCCAGGACCCGGGAGGCGGAGGTTGCAGTGAGCCGAGATCGCACCACTGCATTCCAGCCTGGGCTACAGAGCAAGACTCCATCTCAAAAAAAAAAAAAAAAAAAAAAGTAACAGGAAATAGAAAAATTCCTCTTGGCACTTGGCTTTGCATGGCCTGTATGTGTGGGCATGTGTGTGCACACGCGTGCCTGGAAACCCTTGTTCTTCAACATGGTTGGACTTCATTATTCCACAGCTTTGTTGATGCTGCTCCATTCTTGAGACTCAAGCTGACCTGGTTCCGGCTGCTCAGAGTACCTGCCTTCCACCCCCAAATGGAAGGGATAATACTGAAGTTCATCTTTGTTATTTACACTTGAGATTTCTATTTTTTTATAAGAGCCTGTCAATCCAGGTTGGATTAATACCCTTTGAATATGTTTTGGGGCGCTTTTCACCAACACAGATGAAAATTTACTTTGGTTCTACAATTGAACTTCCCCCAGGGATGCTATTTGCACATTATTTAGGCAGCTCTGTACTTCCTGATGTAATAACATGTTCCTAAAAAGTTGTATAAAGCTAGAATTTTGGCAAATAGGATCATATTTTAATGTAATGGAAGTGTTTGTTGCTCATGGGAATTCTATGGTGAATCACTTTATGAAATAGAGTCCTGTTTTTAAACACTTATAGCATTTCTCAATTTATCTTTTTGTTCTTCCATGTGGTTTTCCACAAACCATATTTTCTGGAGTTGAGCCCCTCCTGTAAATGTTAACGGCCGGCTTCAACTTGTTCCTAAATAGCTAAGGTAGAGAAGTGACAAATTAGTCACTAGCTGACCTCACTCCAGGTGTGTGCTACTTAAGACAGAACCCTGGACAGAGATTTCGGGCACCTCTTGTAAGTCTCTTCTTGCAACTGCCATGACTTAGCAGTGTGGCCCTGAAAAAAGTCACTAGCTACTGTTCTGTGTATCATTTTACTAACTAACTTTGAATGTTACATGTTTCCTTGTTTGTGCAGACCGGGGGACAGGAGAGATTCTCACACATCCAAACTCAGAGGGAATCTCTTCTTTATATTCTCTCCTTTCTGTCACAGAGCGTAAGCAGAGATTAATGGACTGCAAGTGTCAGGGATGAGGGATGGTCTCCTCTCACTTGGGAGCTTAGCCCAGCGTAGGGTGCCATTAGCTTTCTGCAAGTACGTGGCTTTGCACAATATTTATGCATGTATTTGTGCATGCACACGTGTGCTTACAAACCCTTCTTCCCCCATCACAGCAGCACTTCATCAAACCACAGCTTCCTTAGCAGCATGTTAGCATTCTGGCTTGAAGGCTCTCTTTCAAAATCATATTCTTAATTTGCAGAAGCAGCGGCAGGGAGACTCTTAAGGTGCTGAAATCTAACAGAAGCTGAAATGTTGAAACAGAGGTGGCGAGAGGTGGGAGAGTGATGGGGAAGAATGCATACTTCATTCTACCCAGACGTCCAGCTGTATGAGGGGATTCTTGCTGTAAAGGGTGTTGAGCACCTGGTATTTATTTGAAGCATTATGGATTTATTGAGTGTTTCTAGAAAATGAGAAGAAAAGGCTCAATGGCACTAGTGAAACCAACGAAATGGAGAGAAATGAAGCCTTTCTGTGCAGAGGGAGTGACCAAGAGACATGGGATGGCAGAGGTTGGTGGGAAGGCTGGAAGGAGCGGCTTCCCAAGAAAAGGGACCTAAAGGGAAGAAAGTGGGAGGAACAGGAGGTGGAGAAGACATGGAAGAGGGAAGAGGAAGAGGGCAGAGATTGGACAGGACCACAGTTGAAGGGAAACAATATTACACAGGCCAGAGGAACTGAGATGGAAGACTCAGGAATAAGTGGAGAAAGAGGCCTCGCCGGCCTTCTGAGTCACAGATGGTTGAAATGGACATAAGAGAGAGCCCACCAGTCCAAGAGGACGGGTGTTTCCTTCATCGTATCAATAACACCAATGAGATGAGATGTGGTTGTGGGGGAGGGTGTAAAAACTTGCCGATCTTCCCCGTGGCTCTTTCCAGTCAGTTATGCTGGGGTGAGGTCCACTTCCACAACTTCGCCTATGTGTCACAATCTGCAGGTGTGTGCATTTCACAGTGATGGTTCCCTTTGCATCACTATCAGCATGTCCTGGAAGGGCCTAGAATTGGGAGGGAAATGGCTCACTGCCCCTCCCCAGTTTCAAGTTCTAGTGCTTTCTACTAACCGTGGAACTTTTGTTTTATCAGAAGAAAGTGGAAGAAAAATGTTTTTTTAAACTTTTAGGGTCAGGGGTACATGTGAAGATTTTGTTACATAGGCAAACTTATGTGGGTTTGTTGTAGAAATTACTTCATTATTCAGGTATTAAGCCCAAGAGCCAGTAGTCATCTTTTCTGCTCCTCTCCCTCCTCCCACCTGTCACCCTCAAGTAGACCCCAGTGTCTGTGGGTTCCTTCTTTTTGTTCGTGAGTTTTCATCATTTAGCTCCCACTTATAAGTGAGAACATGCAGTATTTGGTTTTCTGTTCCTACCTTGGTTTGCTAAAGACAATATCCTCTAGCTCCATCCGTGTTCCCACAAAAGACATGATTTTGTAAGAGAAAAGAAGGAAAAAGAGAGATAACATCTCTGCCACAGCTGAGAGTCCCAAGTTCTATTTCCTTCCCCACTTGCTGGAAATAGTCAAAGGCCGCTAGGAAGAGAAGGGTTAGGGCAAGAAACAAAAACAAAACAAAACAAAACAAAAAGGCGGGGGAGCATTTTTAGGAGAGATTTTGAAGGCTGTTTGGGGACTACAGGATAAAGTGAAATAGGAAGCAAGAGGGAGGTGAACTTTGTCCATTTCCTCACTTAACTTAGGACTCGGCTGTGGCAGTGATGAGGCTTTTAGTTGATTTTTCTGAGTGGCCTCTCTCCAAGAGGCGGAAGGATATGTGAGGTGCTCTTTGGGAACTGTGCGTGAGACCCAGGTTTATGAATAAAGGTAAATCTGCATCCGGGGCTCCTGGAAATTTTTGAGGATAGGTTTAAAATTTCCGTAGGGGAAGAGGAACAGGAACTACAAATTACTGATGTATTGTTACTTTATTTCTATCTGCAAGGCGATGAGACCTTGGCGTCGAGCGAACTACTCATTGACTAACAAGAGATTAGAAATTGGTAAGTTGTGACTTTTGATTGTTCTTCTTTTCCCTCAGGATAGTTTTTTGACTAAGGATGATTTTGTACCTTTGTTAAGCACCATTAGCCAATGAATGCTGCTCATATTCCATGCAGGTATTCCGGAATCCACATCTCACACTTCACCCCAGGGGGTAGCCCTGACAAATATTTTCACGCCCTGACATCTCTGATCAAGGCCAAATATCTTAATTAAGCAAAAAGATAATTAGGAGAAAATGTACACCAAGGCATCACCAATGAGTTGGTGAATTCTCCAAAGCTGTGGACATTAGGCAGCTACTGTTAGAAGTTTAATGCAAGTAGTCATAGATGTGACTCCATCCTCTATATATATTTACTAAATATTAACTGTATCCAGTACTGTGCTAGGCTGTACAGGAGAGTAGGAAAAAAAAAAGGAAGTATTGTCCCTGACCTCAAAATTTGCTAATGTAACTTCCTTTTGTTAAAGAAGATTCTAAAAAATAACCATTTATGGTCCTGTAGATTCCCTGACACCTACTATATTTTTAGTATTTCTTTTTGTTTCATAAGAGTGATATGGTATCAACAAACTGTAACTGTTGTCTCTTTTTTCCAAGTTGGTCTCATTAAGATTCATAGAGTCCTTTCCAGAATATATTATATATATAATGAAACAAGGAGAAAGAATATGTAAAGTTTGCAAAATTCCTGGGAGAAACCCCCCTCTGTCCACATTATTCTTACTTCCTACTTGGTGTTTATATTGGAGAATAAAGAAAATTTTGTGCCCCAAATTGGGTAAGAGAATTGGTGGTTGGTCGTTGCCACTGGCCTATGGCTTTTGTCCAGAGAAGACAGGAATTGGGACACCTAGCCCTTCAGAACAGATGGTCTCTCGTGACCAGGGAACTTGGTTATGGAGTGAGAACAGGATTCTCCTAAATATTTCAACTTTAGAAGACCCGATTGAAAGCAATCTTAATTAAGCAAGGACTGAGAGCAATGCAAATATGATTTGAACATTGGTTAACTTTTCCTCAAATGGGAATGAATGGGTGGCAAAATCACTTTGATGACTCTTATACAGAGTCTCCATCCCAGAGTCCTGAAACTTCACCTAATGGCCATAAAGGAATCAAAGTAAGTTCTCTGCCAGGCTGCTTTGGGTTGAGGTGGGTAGCTGGGTGTGTGAAAAGTCCTTTCAAATGTTGTAGATCCCAATACATTGCTCTGCAGGTTATGTGTTTAAATGGTGGGTAATTGTCCCCACATCACTCCCCATCCTCATGCCTTATGGTTAGACTGTGTGTGCATTGGGGATTCTGCGTACATTTTCATCACATATTTAATTTTCTGGCTTTAAATATTACCTTTGCCTTTGTTTTATGCTAACAGTGTTCATGAATAGTGAATGTAGAAAAGAATTATCATTATGTGTTTTATTTTCACACTGTATTTCAGTTATCAGGCTATACTTTCAAGGTACTAACAATTGTCACTGAGGCACAAAGTTTTAATTAAGCTCACACATGATTATTTTCCAGCAAACAGAGCCTAATTGATGAAATTGCTAATTGTACTTCCAGGTGCAGTTATCAGCCAGTAGTGCATCATTAGTATGCAATATGGCATGGGCTGTTTCATGGTGTGATACTAGATTATATGTTTATTACAAATGTATATATTGTCCTTTAATGACATCCATTTGTTCATTCCAAACATATTTATTGAGCACTGACCCTGTGCCAGTTATTAGAGTAATAATAGCTGCTGTGGCAAATGAGTTTCCTCACCTAAGAAAAATCAAAGTTAATTATTTTTTCTCCACATAAAAGTCTAAAATGTTATTCTGCAATATGCCTTCCATGTGGTGATTCAGGGATCCAGGCTCCTTCCATCTAGTGGCTCCCCCACCCACTAGGTTCTCAGACTCTTTCTTTTCCAACTGGTGGTTGTGTGGTTGTTGAAAGAGAGGGTGATGAAGGCATACCCCACTTACATCTTAACCCCTTCCACCTAGAAGTAACACATACCACTTTTATTGAGTTTTCATTAGCAAGAATTGTCCTGCAACACACCTGGAGAAAGGGGGCTGGGAAATACTGTCCCTGGCTGTGAATTTACAGTATCATATCTATTTTATGACACTCTTTGGGGGATAGCTGTCTATCTCTTCCACAGCTGGCCATGTATGCCACAGCTAGATATCATTTCAGAGTCTAGGGAAATAGCAGTGAAGAAAAACAGACAAAAATATCTGATCTCATGGAGCATAAATTCTTGAATTAAAATTCTTAAATTCTTTATAGGATGAGACAGACTATAACCAGGCTAAATCAATATGTTGCAAAGCAGTGAGAGCTGAAGATAAAAACCAAAGCAGGAAAAGCGGTAGAAAGCATGAGGGTCCTTATAGTAGAACGATTTATAATCCTACATGGATGAACCTGGAAACCATAATTCTCAGCAAACTGAGATAAGAACAGAAAATCAAACACTGCATGTTCTCACTCATAGTTGGGTGTTGAACAATGAGAACACATGGACACAGGAAGGGGAGCATCACAAACTGAGGTCTGTTGGGGGGGGCAAGGGAGGGACAGTGGGGTGGGGTGGGGAGGTCAGGAAGAGAGAACATGGGGAGAAATACCAGACATGGGTGACGGGAGGATGGAGGCAGCAAACCACATTGCCATGTGTGTACCTACGCAACAATCCTGCATATTCTTCACATGTACCCCAGAACCTACAGTACAATTAAAAAAAAAAAACTATAGACTCTTCTGTTAATTTGCTTTCATTACACTTAAATCAGAGGCCTACTCCAAGGTGGAGAAATTAACAATGGGAAGTTAGAAAGGGTTGCTGGTATGCTTTCTCGTGGTCTGAATGTTCACCATATGCTGTCTCCTTTTTACTTTCTATAGTTCTCTTTTCACTTGTTAAATAATTAGTTCTTCTTCCTTTGCTGCTGAAGAAATTTTCTTCCTCCTCAGCGGCACTCCATCCTATACTGCCAATCAGTCTGGGTGTCCATGTTACTCTCCCCACCCCGCCTACTAATATCACCTCCATCATTTTTCCCAGCTGCTTCCAACACATTAATCAAAGAAATACCACTTATCTTCCTTTCTGCCTCCTTCTATAGATGTTTTACAGGACAATTTATGCTATTTCAGAAAGCCAGAACAAGCTCCCATCTGCCATCTGTTAAACCATCATTTCTCCTTCATTAAAAATCGTCCTAAATTCAAGCTCATTTCAGAAAAAAACAGGAGTTTGGAAAGGAGTGAGACATCCTACATTTAGATTCATGTGTCAGAGACCTACAATGCTCTGTGTATCTACCTGGAATTCCTTAATAAGAACAATATGAAAAATAAAGTCCAGAATAGAAAAAGCAAAATCATAGTATTTATATATTTTAAATACATATGACTATATAGATGCATGTTCTATTTGTGTCATGCTGCAATGTGGCAAAGTGATAGATCAAAGGGATATGCTTCCCTACTACACAATGCCTAGCAAACCAAAGATGCACAATAAACACACAAATATATTCGTATCATAAATACAGTAGTGTACAAATTATCTATATATATGTACATAATCTATATATGAAGTTTGAAAAGAGTTTCAGGCTGGAATGTTTTTTTAACATAGCCACTAGTTTTCTTCTACTTATTGAGAAGGTATCTGTGATGTTTAATTTTAGGTGCCATTTGACTGAATTAAGGTTTATCTTCAAAGCTGTTAAAGCATAATTTCTGGGTACATCTGTGAGGGTGTTTACAGAGGAGATTAACATGTGAGTTGGTGGACTGAGTGAGGAAGATCTACCCTCAACACAGGCAGGCATTATCCAATCAGTTGGGGGTCCAAATAGAACATAAACGCAGAGGAAAGCCAAATTATTTCTCTTTCCTGGGGCTCGGATAACCTTCTTCTCCTGCCTTCAGACATCAGAACCCCAGGCTCTCCAGCCTTTGGACTTGCACCAGTGGTCTCTGGGTTCTCAGGCCTTTGGCTTCAGGCCTAATGCCATCAGGTTCCCAGGTTTTGAGGCTTCAGACTTGGACTGAGCATTGCTTCTGGCCTCCCTGGATCTCTAGATTGCAGAGGTCTATTGTGGGACTTAGCCTCTATCACTGTATAAGCCAGTTCCCCTAATAAATCTTATCTTCTCTCTCCCTACCTCCCCACCCCAACTCCCTACTGTTGGTTCTGTCTATCTGGAGAACTCTGACTAATACAGTATCTCTACACTGTAATATCAAGTGGACTCAAATACACCTTTCCTTTCCCTGAAGTATTTAAACATTTAATATTCTTAATGAGGCCATCTGTACCAAAGTAAAATAAAGAAATTTGACAGTTCTCCAATAGGGGTACAATATATTATTCATGCCAGACTGGAAGAAAAGATTTCTTGCCAGGTACCTCTAATCACTTGTGTCCTAAATCAAACTCAATTCTAATTGTGGAAGACACTAGCTAGACATTGAGACCACATTTATTTAAATTGGGAAATGATAACAGATCATAGTTTGTTATGAGTCAGTAGTAAGTTCTTTTAAAACTAAGAGCAGTTGGCTAGATGAGAACCAACAGTGACACCTCTTTACAATCGTGCACCATATAACAATGTTTCAAAGGCAATCACATGTACAGTGGTGGTCACATAGTAATATAAGACTGTATTTTTACTCTATCTTTTCTATGTTAGATATGTTTAGATATACAGATGCTCTCCATTGTATTACACTTACCTACAGTATTCAGTACAGTAACATGCTATACAGGTTTGTAGCCTAAGAGCAATAGGCTATATCATATAGCCTACCTGTGTAGTAGGCTGTACTATCTAAGTTTGTGTAAATACACTCTATGATGTTTGAACAAAATTGTCAAATGATAAATTTCTGAGAACATATTTCTGTCATTAAGCAATCCATGGCCACATTTATATGAGTTTAATATTTATTTCCATATTTTAGGAGCAATTTGGAGAATGTTTTAAAAGACCCTGAAAAAATACAGGCCAAAATGATGAGTGGTAACAAAATGTATCAAGAAAGGATTAAAAAAATGAGGTTATTTAATCTTATGAAATTAAGGTTATGAAATGAACTAACTTAAAAGGTAGAACATTTTTATAAAAAGGGTACTTGCTTTTCTCATACTCTTAGAGCTACATGAGGTGGGAAAATAGGTTTAAGTTGTGATTGAAGAGATATTTACACTAAAGATAAAGGATGTTTGTTTAGAGATTCTAATATTCGCAAAGAGGCTTCTGCAGAGATAAATACAATGTCCACCCTCAGAGAGCCTTAGAGTAGGAGGCATGATAATCCATCCAAAGTTGCCTTGAGAAAATTGTCCAAGCAATTTGCACATAAGGGGTCCCTTAAGAATTAAGATTCTCTAAGTCTACTTTCAGTGACTCTGGGAAGCTTTTTTCTTAATAACAGCAACTTTATATTTCAACAGTATATGGAATATTGGCTATTTTAAGAAACAAGTGTTTATTATTTAAAAACTCTATGATGTGAAGAGAGAGCAAAATGTGAAGCCAAAGTGTTGATAAAAGTAACTTTTCTATGTGTACAGGTTAATTTGAAAACAGCACATCTCTTTCTCATTCTTTCCTCGGTAATTCTGAAGATGACTTCTAACACAATACTGAATCTCAAGAGTGACTAGTTAGGAGCAGCTATCACTAAATTTAAACTCTGGAAAAACTTAAAGATGGGGAACTTTGTAAATTGAATATATCACAAATATTGTATGCTGAGAAATTGGCATTCATTACCCACAGAGGTGTCCTCATTACCAATTTGTAGTATCATTTGAGAGTGATGGTGTCACCCCTATATCATGGAGATAAATTACACTATTCTTTGTCTGGTTCTGACATTTTTCCTCCACATAAAGTGCGTGATGGCTCAGTTTCATTTTGACCTTTGTCTTTCCTGTAATGTAAAACACAAAATTATGTCTGTAATAGCAACAGAAATTTCCTGAGCCTGACCTTTACCTATCACAGGAAGGAGATTATAAGAGTACTATTTGCAAAAGTGTTGATAAACCTCTCATACACACATACACACACACACACACACACACACACACACACACACAATGTCATTTCAGGCTAAATCACTAAGAATAAATTTCATATAAAATCTAAATAAGGGCTCTGTCATCAGTAAACATATACAATTAGGCTGTTTCCAAAAAATTTACCCTATTTATAATAGGTATTTTATAATTATAATCAGATGGATAAAATAAAAGAAATGCATTTATCTGGTTAAGCTTTTCAACTTTGTTTATCTTCAGTTTTTCCAAGTGGGAATTTATATTAGAGCTGATTTCTGAGACCTTTCCAATTAAAAGATAAAAAAGCTCAATTCAGTGATTTCCTGTTGATTAATATAATGAGCCCAAAGACCACAAAGTGGCTTCTTTGTTAATGCTTCTTTAAGTGTTTTTTTCTGCTTCCTTTTAGCCAGAAAAGTTCACTCAGGAAACTGACCTGTAGATCAAACATTTTAACAATCCAAGAAGCTAATGCCACACATATCCCCATCACCATACCTTCTCTCAAAATCCGAGTCCTCATTCTGGACAAAAAGGAGGGGAAGAAAGAGAAGGTAAAGCAACAAAAAAATATATCTCATCTGGCTTAAAATTTGTAGCAATGATAGGAGGGGTTAAAGAATGATTGAGAAGGAGAGTGTTTGAAAAATATAGTTATGTACACTATGTGTATATATATCTGAATTTTTAAAAATTAGACTTATTTACAAATTTTTAGTCATATAATATTGTTTCTGAAAAAATACAAATAACTCACTGAATTAAGTTGTCTTTAACTGAAAAGATGAGGTGTCAGTAGTTTAAAGATCATCTGTGTTTTTGCTATTTTAATTATTTTGCAATAACTAAACATACTCCCGTCTCTTTTATAAGGAATTTCATAAAGTTGCAATTTAAAAGATAAAGCTTGGATAATGATCACCTAGACTGCTGATTAAAATATCCTAAAGGAAATAAAACCAAATACAAAAGAACATCCTGTTATATACCTTCTATTTCATGCCAAATCAACTTTCAAATGTTTCCAGATAACATATTAACTCACCTTCAAAACAAAGTTTATGATTTTTTAAACATAGATTTTCATAAAGAACTGTGGGTGCCTGGAGTTAGTGTTGCAAATAAGTCAGAGACAAAGAGAAAAGGGGCTGGGAAATGGATATAAGGTTCTGCATTACTTAGAATTCTTGGTGCCAGGTAACAGAAACCAACTCAAACTAGCCAAATTGCAAAAGTTATATATTGGCAAAAATAACTAAGAAATGTTGATCCATTTTAGACATGGCTGAATCCATGTGCAATGTCTTCATATATCTGAAGCTGTATCTACTTCTACACTCTGATTTCCTCTGTGTTTTATTTCAGGAAGACCCCAATTATATAATAGCAAAGATGATCCTCAGCAGCTCCAGGGTTACAGCTAAGAAATTCAGAGAAAAGAATGAGACACACTCTCTCCTCTAGTATTCTTATCAATCTATATCAATGATGGGTTCATGATTGAGCCAATTACTTTGTCTAGATCATGAGATACATTGGTTAGCATATGGCATATACGTCCTCTGTTTCAATGAAGGTGGGAATGGATGTTGTGCTCTCTTACCATAATCACAAGAATGCGGGAATTAGTAGTTCCTAAAATGAAAAAAATTTCAGAGTAGACCGCCCCTTCTCTTCTACCCATACACTCTCAACACACACACACAAATAGCTGATACTACAGGTCTAAAGTACATATCACTCTATTATTTGTTTAAAGCTAGCTTGCTTTTTCCTTTTCTTCTTTCTTCCCTTCCCTTGCCCTTTGCCTTCTCCTTCCTGTCCTCTTTCCCTCATTCTCTCTCCTTCCTTTCTTCCTTTCCTCCCTGCCTGCATTTTCCTTTATTTTTTCTTGTTTATTTTTTCTTTATTTTCTTTCCCTTTTTTCTTATCTTCCTTTTTCCCTTTTCCTTCCTTCTTTCTTTACTTTTTGTTTCAAAATAGTAAATGTATATATTTTAAAGTCCAAATAATAATAAGACTTACAGCAAAACAAAACAAAAGTGTTAAAGTTAAAAGAAAGTTAAGAAGAAAGTATCATCAGACATAATGACCATTATTGGCTATGAAAAGCAAGACATTAAAGAAATACTTGAAGTATCTTTAAATTCTCTAGGTGGCTGGCAAGATGGCAGAATAGAAATGGCTCTGATCTGCAGCTCCCAGCAACATCAACGCAGAAGGCAAGTGACTTCTGCATTTCCAGCTGAGGTACCTGGCTCACCTCATTGGGACTGGTTAGACTATGCATGCAGCCCATTGAGGATGAGCCAAAGAAGGGTGGGGTATTGCCTCAACGGGGAAGCACAAGGGGTCAGGGAACTACCTCCCCTAGCCAAGGGAAGCCATGAGGGACTGTGCCACGAGAAACGGTGTATTCCAGCCCAGATACTACGCTTTTCCCCTACAGTCTTTTCAATCCACAGACCAGGAGATTCCCTCAGGTGACTACACCACTGGGGCCCTGGATTTTAAGCACAAAATTGGGCAGCTGTTTGGGCAGACCCTGCAGGAGTCTTTTTTTTTTTCATACCCCAGGTATGCCTGGAATGCCAGCAAGACAACCGTCCATTCTTCTAGAAAGAAGGCTGAAGCCAGGGAGCCAAGTGGTCTAACTTAGTGGATCCCACTACCCATGAGCCAAGCAAGCTTTGATCCACTGGCTTGAAATTCTTGCTGCCAGCACAGCAGTCTGAAGTCAACCTAGGATGCTTGAACTTGGGCAGGGAGAGGAGTCCACCATTACTGACATTTGAGTAGGTGGTTTTTCCCCTTATAATGTAAACAAAGCTGAAGTAGTTCAAACTGGGCAGAGTCCATCACAGCTAGGCAAAGCCACTGTAGCAAGACGGCTGCTCTAGATTCCTCCTCTCTGGACAAGGCATCTCTAAAAGAAAGACACCAACCGCAGTCAGGGGCCTATAGATCAAACTCCCATCTCCCTGGGACAGAGCATCTGGGGGAAGGGGCAGCTCTGGGCACAGTTTCAGCAGACGTACATGTTTCTGCCTGCTATCTCTGAAGAGAGCAGTAGATCTCCCAGCACAGTGCTTGAGCTCTGCTAAGGGACAGACTGCCTTCTCAAGTGGGTCCCTGATCCCTTTGCCTCCTGACTGGGAGACACCTCCCAGCAGGGGTTGACAGAAAGCTCATACAGGAGAGTTCCAGCTGGCACCTGGCGGGTGCCCCTCTGAGATAAAGCTTCCAGAGGAGGAAATAAGCAGAAATCTTTGCTATTCTGCATCCTCTGCTGCTGATATCCAGGCAAATAGGGTCTGAAGTGGACCTCCAGAAAACTCCAGCAGACCTGCAGCAGAGGGGCCTGAATGTTAGAAGGAAAACTAACCAACAGAAAGGAATAGCATTGACATCAACAAAAAGGACGTCCACACAAAAACCCCAACCAAAAGTCACCAACATCAAAGGCCAAAGGTTCATAAATCCACAAAGATGAGGAAAGACCAGTGCAAAAAGTCTGAAAATTCCAAAATTTGAATGCTTCTTCTCCTCAAAAGGATCACAACTCTGTACCAGCAAGAGAACAAAACTAGACCGAGAATGAGTTTGATGAATTGACAGAAGTAGGCTTCAGAAGGTGGGTAATGACATACTCCTCTGAGCTAAAGGAGCATGTTCTAACCCAATGCAAGGAAGCTGAGAACCTTGAAAAAAGGTTAGAGGATTTGCTAACTAGAATAACCAGTTTCAAGAATAACATAAATAACCAAATAGAGCTGAAAAACACAGCACAAGAACTTCGTGAAGCATATAAAAGTATCAATAGATGAATCGATCAAGTGAAAGAAAAGATACCAGAAACTGAAGATCAACTTAATAAAATAAAGCGTGAAGACAAGATTAGAGAAAAAAGAATGAAAAGGAACAAACAAATCCTCCAAGACATATGGAACTATGAGAAAAGACCAAACCTATGTTTGATTGGTGTATGAAAAGAATGGAACCACGTTGGAAAATACTCTTCAGAATACTATCCAGGAGAACCTCCCCAAACTGGCAAGACAGGCCAACATTCAAATTCAGGAAATAAAGAGAACACCAATAATATACTCCTCAAGAAGAGCAACCCCAAGACACATAATTGTCAGATTCACCAAGGGTGAAATGAAGGAAAAAATGCTTGGGGTAGCCAGAAAGAAAGGTCAAATTACCCAAAAAGTGAAGTCCATCAGACTGAGAGTGAATCTCACTGCAGAAATCCTACAAGCCAGAAGAGAGTGGGGGCCAATATTCAACATGCTTAAAGAAAATAGCTTTCAACCCAGAGTTTCATATTCAGCCGAACTAAGCTTCATAAGCAAAAAAGAAATAAGATCCTTTACATGAAAGCAAATGTTGAGAGATTTTGTCACCACCAGGCCTGCCTTAAGAGCTCCTGAAGAAAGCACTAAACATGGAAAGGAAAAACTGGTACCAGCCACTGCAAAAACATTTCAAATTGTAAAGACCATCAACACTATGAAGAAACTGCATCAACTAATGTGCAAAATAACCAGCTAGCATTATAATAACAGGATCAAATTCACACGTAACAATATAACCTTAAATGTGAACAGGCTAAATTTCCCAATTAAAAGACACAGACTGGCAAATTGGATACAGAGTCAAGACCCATCAGTGTGGTGTATTCAGGAGACACATCTCACATGCAAAGACACACATAGGCTCAAAATAAAGAGAAGGGGGAAGATTTACCAAGCAAATGGAAAGCAAAAAACAAAACAAAACAAAAAACAGGGGTTGCAATCCTAGTCTCTGATAAAACAGTCTTTAAACCACAAAAGATCAAAAAAGACAAAGAAAGACATTACGTAATGGTAAAGGGATCAATGCAACAAGAAGAGCTAACTATCCTAAACATATATGCACCCAATACAGAAGTACCCAGATTCATAAAGCAAGTTCTTAGAGACCTACAAAGAGACTTCAACTCCCACACAATAGTGGGAGTCTTTAACACCCCAGTGTCAACGTTAAACAGATCAACAAGACAGAAAATTAACAAGGATATTCAGGACTTAAACTCTGCTCTGAACCAAGTAGAACAATAGACATCTACAGAACTTTCCCCCTCAAATCAACAGAATATATACTCTTCTCAGCACCATGTCGCACTTATTCTACAATTGACCAAATAATTGGAAGTAAACACTCCTCAGCAAATGCAAAAGAACAGAAATCATAAGAAACAGTCTCTCATAACACAGTGCAATCAAAAGAACTCAGGATTAAGAAATTCACTCAAAACCACACAACTACATGGAAACTGAACAACCTGCTCCTGAATGACTGCTGGGTAAGTAACAAAATGAAGGCAGAAATAAATAAGTTCTTTGAAACCAATGAAAATGAACACACAATGTACCAGATACAGCTAAAGTAGTATTTAGAAGGAAATTTATATCAATAAATGCCCACAGGAGAAGGTGGTAAAAATCTAAACCCAACACCCTAACATCACAATGAAAAGAACTAGGGAAGCAAGAGCAAACAAATTCAAAAGCTAGCAGAAGACAAGAAGTAAGATCAGAGCAGAGCTGAAGGAGATAGCGACACAAAAAAACCTTCAAAAAAAAAATCAATGAATCCAGGAGCTGTTTTTTTGAAAAGATCAACAAAATATATAGACTGCTAGCCAGACTAATATAGAAGAAAAGAGAGAAGAATCAAATCGACACAATAAAAAATTATAAAGGGTATATCACCAATGATCTCACAGAAATGCAAACTACCATCAGAGAATACTCTAAACACCGCTGTGCAAATAAAAGAGAAAATCTAGAAGAACTTGATCAATTCCTGAACACACACCCTCCCAAGACTAAACTGGGAAGAAGTCAAACCCCTGAATAGACCAGTATGAAATTGAGGCAGTAATTAATAACCTACCAATCAAAAAAAAAAGCCCAGGACCAAATGGATTCACAGCCAAATTCTATCACAGATACAAAGAAGAGCTGGTACCATTCCTTCTGAAACTGTTCCAAATGATAGAAAAAGAGGGATTCCTCCCTAAATCATTTTATGAGGCCAACATCATCCTGACATGAAAACCTTGCAGAGATACAACTAAAAAGAAAATTTCAGGCCAAAACCCTTGATGAACATCAATGAGAAAATCCTCCATAAAATACTGGCAAACCAACTCCAGCAGCACATCGAAAAGCTTATCCATCACGATCACGTCAGCTTCACCCCTAGGATGCAAGACTGGTTCAACATATGCAAACCAATAAATATAAGCCACCACATAAACAGAACCATAACAAAACCACATTATTATCTCAATAGAGGCAGAAAAGGCCTTTGATAAAATTCAACACCCCTTCATGCTAAAAACTCTCAATAAACTAGGTACTGATCGAATTTATCTCAAAATAATAAGAGTTATTTATGACAAACCCACAGCCAATATCAAACTAAGTGGAAAAAATCTGGAAGCATTCCCTTTGGAAACTGGAACAAGACAAGGATGCCCTATCTCACCACTCCTATTCAACATAGTATTGGAAGTTCTGGCCAGGGCAATCAGGCAAGAGTAAGCAATCCCATTACTGGGTATATACCCAAAGAATTATAAATCATTCTGTTATCAAGACACATGCACATGTATGCTTATTGTGGCACTGTTCACAATAGCAATAAAGGGTATTGAAATAATGAGTATTGAAATAGGAAGAAAAGAAGTTGAATTGCGTTTATAGATGACATGAATTTATATTTAGAAAACTCCATCATCTCAGCCAAAAATCTCCGTAAGCTGATAAGCAACTTCAGCAAAGTCTCAGGATACAAAACCAATATGCAGAAATGACAAGCATTCCTATACACCAATAATAGACAAACAGAGAGTCAAATCATCAGTGAACACCCATTCACAATTTCTACAAAGAGAGTAAAATACCTAGGAATGCAACTTACAGGGGATGTGAAGGATCTTTTCAAGGAGAACTACAAACCACTGCTCAAGGAAATAAGAGAGGACACAAACAAATGGAGAAACATTACAAGCTCATGGATAGGAATAATTAATATCATGGAAAAGGTCATACTACCCAAAGCAATTTATAGATTCAATGCCATCCCCATGAAGCTACCACTGACTTTCTTCACAGAGTTGGAAAAATCAACTTAAAATTTTATATGGAACCAAAAAAGAGCCCTTATAGCCAAGACAATCCTAAGCAAAAAGAACAAAGCTGGAGTCATCACCCTACATGACTTCAAACTACAATATAAGGCTACAGTAACCAAAGCAGCATGGTGCTGGTACCAAAACAGAGATATAGACCAATTGAACACAACAGAGGCCTCAGAAACAATGCCACATGTCTACAACCATCTGATCTTTGACAAACCTGACAAAAGCAATGGGAAAAGGATTCCCTATTTAATAAATGGTGCTGGGAAAACTGGCTAGCCATGTGCAGAATACTTACTGGACCCCTTCCTTACACATTGTATAAAAATTAACTCAAGGTGGATTAAAAACTTAAATGTAAGACATAAAACCATAAAAACCCTAGAAGAAAACCTAGCCAATACCATTCAAGACACAGGCATGAACAAATACTTCATGACTAAAACACCAAAAGCAATGACAACAAAAGCCAAAATTGACAAACGGGATCTCATTAAACCAAATAACTTCTGCAAAGCAAAAGAAACTATCATGAGAGTTAACGGGCAAGCTACAGAACGGGAGAAAATTTTTGCAATCTATCCATCTGACAAAGGGCTAATATCCAGAATCTACAAGGAACTTAAATTTACAGGAAAAAAAAATCCCATCAAAAAATGGGTGAAGGATATAAACAGACACTTCTCAAAAGAAGACATTTTGTAGCCAACAAACATATGAAAAAAAGCTCATCATCACTGGTCATTAGAGAAATGCAAATCAACACTGTAATGAGATACCATCTCACATCAGTTAGAATAGCAGTCATTAAAAAGTCAGGAAACAACAGATGCTGGAGAGTATGTGGAGAAATAGAAATGCTTTTACACTATTGGTGGGAGTGTCCATTAGTTCAACCATTGTGGAAGACAGTGTGGTGATTCTTCAAGAGTCTAGAACCAGAAATACCATTTGACCCCAGAATCCTATTACTGGGTATATACCCAAAGGATTAGAAATAATTCTACTATAAAGACACATGCACACATATGTTTATTGCAGCACTGTTCACAATAGAAAACACTTGGAAACAACCCAAATGCCCATCAATGATAGACTGAGTAAAGAAAATATGGCACATATACACCATGGAGTAATATGCAGCCATACAAAAAGATGTGTTCATGTCTTTCTTTGGGACTTGGATGAAGCTGGAAACCATCATACTCAGCAAACTAAAACAGGAACAGAAAACCAAACACTCATGTTCTCATTCATAAGTGGGAGTTGAA
Source organism: Cacajao melanocephalus (assembly GCA_963573385.1). Lineage (NCBI taxonomy): Eukaryota > Metazoa > Chordata > Mammalia > Primates > Pitheciidae > Cacajao > Cacajao melanocephalus. The sequence goes on along the minus strand of CAUYLG010028438.1, from coordinate 7,289 downwards.
CAATAAGAACATATGGACACAGGGAGGGGGACATCACACACAGGGCCTGCTGCGAGGACGGGAGCTGGGGAAGGAAAGCATTAGGAGAAACACCTAATGTAGATGACAGGTTGATGGGTGCAGCAAACCCTCATGGCACGTGTATACCCATGTAACAAACCTACATGTTCCGCACATGTATCCCAAAATTTAAAGCATAATTTTAAAAAAAATTATCTATTGTGAACTTCACTCTAATCTTATGTGAACCTTGTCATTTCACTGGGGGAATCCAGCTGTAAGTAGATATGTTCTCTGCCCGGCACAGTTACTCATGCCTGTAATCCCAGCACTTTGGGAGGCTGAGGTGGGCGGATCACAAGGTCAAAAAGTTGAGACCATCCTTTGCCAACATTGTGAAACCCTGTCTCTACTAAAAATACAAAAATTAGCTGGGCGTGGTGGTGCGCACCTATAGTCCCAAATACTCTGGAGGCTGAGGCAGGAGAATCACATGAACCTGGGAGGCAGAGGCTGCAGTGACCCAGGAGAACACCACTGCACTCCAGCCTGGCAACAGAGTGAGACTCCATGAAAAAAAAATGGTATTTTCTTGGAATGAAGAGATTCCAAAAACAGTCTCTTGCTTGGAAGGAGATGGATGGATATAAAAGACCTGGTAATCTGGTTGCTGAGAAAGGGAAGAATTGTGTTGTGGATTGTATTGTCTTACCATTCAATATATATACTTTCACTGACACTGCAAACTTTCTGTTCAGTCTCTCTTCTTTCCTCTCAGTTGTGCTTTCTGTCCCTTAGTCTAGAGCTTCTCTGGATCAACTGCTCAGAGATCAAGTGCTCTGCCTTTAGCTGGGATAGTTGCACATCTATGTGAGTGGTAGAGGTGGCCTGGTGAGTCTAATAGCTTTTATTTTTTTTTAATTGTACTTTAGGTTGTGGGGTACATGTGCAGATCATGCAGGATTGTTGCATACATACATACACTGCAATGTGGTTTGCTGCCTCCATCTCCCCGTCACCCACGTCTGGTATTTCTCCCTATGTTATCCCTCCCCAGTCTCCCCACCCCCTGCTGTCCCTCCCCTATTCCCTCCCAAGAGACCTCAGTGTGTGATGCTCCCCTCCCTGTGTCCATGTGTTCTTACTGTTCAACACCAGCCTACAAGTGAGAACATGCAGTGTTTGGTTTTCTGTTCTCATGTCAGTTTGCTGAGAATGCTGGTTTCCAGATTCATCCATGTCCCTACAAAGGACATGAACTCATTGTTTTTTTATGGCTGCATAGTATTCCATGGTGTATATATACCACATTTTCCTTGTCCAGTCTATCATTGATGGGCATTTGGGTTCGTTCCAGGTCTTTGCTATTGTAAACATGCACACATATGTTCATTGTGGCACTATGTCTTTATAATAGAATGATTTATAATCCTTTGGATATATACCCATTAATGGGATTGCTGGGTCAAATGGAATTTCTATTTCTAGGTCCTTGAGGAATCGCCACACTGCTTTTTGTACAGATTTTTCAAACGAAGCGCCTATTTTCTACTCCACCTTTCTCCCCCACCTTCAAATGTACAAAGTATCTTAAATTGTCAAAAACTTAAAGTCCTGGGTTGGTGATGCCTTTGTTACATGTTGTTAATACTTTAGAGAAGAATTGCTTTCCCAAGTGTATAGGTTAGCTAGGGCTGACTTAAGAATGTATCATGAATTGAGTGGCTCAAGCTCTGAAACAAGAAGGTGGAGATGAAAGCGTCACCAAGAATTTTTTTTTCTGAGACCTGTAAGGGAGACTCTGTTCAAGGATTCTTTCCTAGTTTCTAGTGGTTTTCTCATGGTCTTTGGTGTTCATTGGCTTCCAAAAACATCATCACAACTTCTGCCTTCATCTTCACACCTCATTCTCCCTGTGTCCAAATTTCTCCTATTTTTAAGGACACAGTCATTTTATCGAATTAAAGCCCATTCTATCAGCCTTATCTTAATTTGATTATCTCCAATGACCCTATTTCCAAAAAAGGTCACATTCTTAGGCATTGGGTTTTATGACTTCCACATATGAATTAGAGGTTACACAATTAAGCCCATATCACCTAGTATGTCATCATAATGAGAAAGAAGAAACCTTGATTATTTCATAAAGGAAGTGGAGCAGACTCATTCTAGAAACTTCTTGTAAATGGTAATCTGAAGGTAAGCATTCCAGTGAGGAATTCTAGCATCTTGGATCATAAAAGAAGGAAGCTTCACTAGAAATAAAGAGAATAACCAAGAAGTGGGAAAGGCTGATGTCTAACTCTGAATATGATGAGATTTTATTTGGGATGAAACTTACCATTATATATAGTTTGTCTCTTATTTCAGGCTTGACTGTTACATTATTTTCTTTTTCCATAATTGAATAAGTAACATCATCTTCTCCCCACACAGAAGCGATTTCTCTCTCACAGAGTGGGAAAAAAAAAATACTCAAATGTTACCAATTTCTTTCAACTACCTCCTGACTCCTGGGTTAACAAGTAGTGCTCTATACCAAGGATCTGTCACACTCACCAAATTCCTAGTCTCCAACCTGCATTAGAATAGAAGCATCAATTTCACCTAAGAATTTGCCATCCTATTCTTCCCTAAAGAAATCATTAGATTTAACAATTACCTTCCGTGGATGGAAGTGTAATAGTTTATTAGCATTTTGGTCCCAGTACAGAATCGATACTAGCAGCAAAAACCTACATCGTCATTGGATTCTTTGTCATGTCCAACTCTTGACTTCTTTCCAATATATTAAAGAGGCCACATTATCTCTACCCTATATTTAAATTTTCCTTTTATCACAATGCTGATATTCATCTAGCTGGTTCTACTCTGAATACTTCTGCTAGTGCTGTAAGTTAATAGTTACATAGGTGCAAATAACAAAAACACAAGTAATAATAATAGCAATAGCTCAAAAGTTAAAATAGTAGTTTTAGCTTTACAGCAGAGTAGCAAATTATTAATTACTGTTACTACTGATAAGGAAGAAAAGCAATAAAAAGACAACTACCCATAACAGTGAGAACCAATAATGTCTATAATACACATTATTCAAATTTATTTTATTTATGCCATGCCTTTTCATTGCTGCTCAACATATTGCTTCCTTTTTTTCCGAGTTTACAAATCTTAACCTCTGAGTCAACCTTCTAATTTCCTGAGAAAAGAAATGAAGCCAACCACTGTGACTTCTCTTTTCTCATCCCTTTTAATCCCTGAACAAGAGTGGCCTAGCATGGTAATCTGGCTAAACAGGAGGACTAAGGGCCAAGTCTTGAAACTGCCTTTGCCAGCAAGCACATTGGTTTCAATTATATCGTATTATTTTGGATCTATAATCATAGAACTTTGTAAAAGTCTGTTTTACCTAATGCAAAATTTTACATAATATTAACAAAATTAATTACTCACTTTAAAGATTTGTTATTATTGTTAATGTTTTTGGCGATACTTTTGGGGGTTAGGAGATGAGGTTAAAACTCCTCCAACCCACCGTTACCATCATCCTAACATTTTTGTAGACTTCCCTCTTTCTCTTATTTGTTTCTCTCCCAATGAGCTATGTTGTGCTTTCCAAAGTTGGGTTCTTAACATCCTATCCTATCTCTACAAAGAATTTGACCCATAAATTGTCCCCTCTTTTATACTTTAAATATATAACTTTAAAACATGGTCCATTAAACTCCTCTGGTAAATCTACAGATAATTGTCTTCTTGAAGTTTCTGTAGAGGAAAAGGCAATTAGTAGATGTGTCAGAAGGTGACAGAAAGGGTTCCATCTAACCCCTCATCCATCAACACTCTCCACAACAGTAGACAGGATTTTACACATCTCGAGTTTGGAGTTTTTAGTACTTTTTTTCTGAAAAGAAATTTTTACCGTTAGAAAGGATGTTAAACTCCTGGTATACTAACAGGTTCACATCTTCCGTATATTCTTTTCTACTTAAGATTTTGCCCATTAGGAGTTATCCTTCACCATGCATTTACCTCCAAATGATCAACAGTCATTGATCACCCTCTACTACTACTATTGCTTTCTTTCTTTTCTCCTCTCTTCCTCTTCTTTCTGTCTCAGCATCTTTTTATTTTTTCCTCCTCCTCCTCTTCTTCCCTACTTTTCTTTTGTTCTGTCTTCCCACAAGATCCATGAGGACAGGGATTTTGCTCTGTTTTGGTTGCTGCATATTACCCAATGCTTAGAATATAAACCAGCACAAAGTCAATACTTACTTGCTGAACAAATTTTTTAAAGTTAGAAAAAGAGTAGGAAATTAGATAAGCAGAAACAGAATTTTTTAAAGGATCACAAGTAACCTCACTATTAAAAGTGATCACTGTGAACATTTTAGCGAGATCCTTTTCTCTGAGTTATAAATCACATATTACTCAAGAAACTCACAGTCCATTTCAGGAGATACAAATACAAATTACAAAACAACACAGTAAGTGCTATGACTAAACTAAGTGTTATGGTGCAGGAAAGAAAACTAACTTTGCCTGACAGAGTTAGGAAGTATAATAAAAGCTGAAATTAAAATTTAAGTAGAATTTACCAAATTGCTATATGAAATTTTAAAGAAAATTTCAAACTTCCTGTCACCCTGCTATATGAGTTTTTTAGTCTTATTAGAATAAATAATGGTAATAAATAGATGACCATCATTACAAAGCAGGGCATGACAAAGATTACTTCACCCATTATTTTCTATGAGGTGTTTGCATGCTTGCACTAAACAAGGAAGACTAATAACGTGTAAATTTCTCTGCCTAAGGTTTCTGTTTCCAGAAACTTGGTGTCAAGTTCCTCTCTAGTAGCTTAAGGATTCACTTAAATCTTTGCCTCTTCATAGGAATTAATGGGATTAACCCTCAAAGAGGATGCAAATAATTTCAATGGCAGCCACACGTATGCCTTTTTATCCCCTAAAAAAATTTAAAAAAAGAGAGAGAGCGAGAACAGGTACATCACGTTCATTTGCTGGAGTTGAGGGCCTGTAACTCCTTATGTGATGATTAATACTGAGTGTTAACTTGATTGGATTGAAGGACACAAAGTATTGTTCCTGAGTATGTCTGAGGTGTTGCCAAGGAGATTAACCTTTGAGTCAGTGGACTGGGAGAGGCAGACCCATGCTCAATCTGAGTGGGCACCACCTACTTAGCTGCCAGCACAGCTAGGATAAAAGAGGTAGAAGAACTGGGAAGGACGAGACTTGCTGAGTCTTCCAGCCTTCATCATTCTCCCATGCTGGATGTTTCCTGCCCTCGAATATCAGACTCCAAGTTCTTCAGCTTTTGGACTCGGACTTACACCAGTGGTTTTCCAGGGCCCTTGGAGTAAAGGCTGCACTGTCAGCTTCACTACTTTTGAGGTTTTGGGGATTCAGACTGATCCACCACTGGCTTCCTTGCTTCTCAACTTGCAGATGGCCCATCCCAGGGCTTTACCTTTCATTCATGTGAGTCAATTCTCCTTAATAACTTTCTTTCATATATACATCTATCCTATCAGTTTCATCCCTCTAGAGAACCCTGACTAATACACCCTGCATCGCTGTATATACTGAAGCAACAACAGATATAGACCCAGGATGGTTTCATTTTCTACTAGACAGAAGACCAAGAACATGAGAGTAATGTCTAAGTATGGTGTAGGCATTTAAAGAAAAACAAATGGAAAATAAACATTAATGAAAAACAAATAATGAACAATGGGCATTAATGAAAAATAGACAGACAAATGGCCATTAATGAAAAACAAATGGACAAATGGTCAAAACTCACTGACCTTAAAGAATTTCTGATCTTGAACATCTAAAATTTTCAGAGCATTGAAAATAAATTAAAGTGGTATGTAATCTGGGCCATAGAGAGTTGTCACCTCAAATTTGGAGCAGATAAAAATTAGAGATTAATAACGGTGAGCAGGCAGTTCCAAGTAGAACAAATGTATAAAAATTAGACAAAGCCAGTTGGGGAAGAGTGTGAGGATCACGGTGGCAGAAGAGGACACAAACAGGAGAGGACTGAAAAATGGCATAAGAAGGGTAGGTTGGGGCAATATCGTGAAAGGCATTGTATGCTAATATAAGGAATATGAAACGTGTATTATACATCACAATATTGTTTAATATTGCTGGACAACAAGTTGGCATTTCAAGTGGCTTTTATCAGGTAATAATGTGACCCAGTAAAAGAGTGAAAGGTATTGATATGTGCTGAGGAGTACACTTACTGGGACCAGTCTCCTTCCAATTCTTCCTTTACATTTGATCAAAGTCTGAATGCAGCCTCAATTTTTTTTGAAAGAAATATAGACATAAATAGGAGTAATGGGCATATCTTAATAAAGTTAAGACAAAACTGAAAAAAAACTGCAGAGCAAATATATGCAGATTAATAATTTGGAGGAAAAACTCTAGCTGAACTAGAAGAGAGCAAGGTGACAATCCATAATTTATTTTTCTAAATTAAGAACAAGATATTATCATTTAAACAATTATTACTGTGACTTAGGGGTCAGCAAATTTTACTGTAAATAGCCAGATAGGATATGTTTTAGACTTTGAGACACATATGGTCTCTTTTGCAACTACACAGCTCTGCCATTGTGGCAGGAAAGCAGCCATAGACCACACGTAAATCCAATATGACTCCATTTATGGACATTGCAATTTGAATTTCATATAATTTTTACATGCCATCAAATATTGCTCTTCTTTTGTTCTTTAGCCACTTAAAAAGGTAAAACATTATTAGCTCCTGTGCAATTTTTAATTTGACTGTCGGGGGAGGCCTACTATAGAGAATAAGAGATGAGGAAACTTCAACAATCTTTTTTCTGTGCTGCCCCCAGCCCTTTTTTTTGTCCTTAAAGATCTTTTTTTCCTTCTAAATCCGAGACAAATATAAATAGAAATTTTAAACAATAAGAAAAACACGTAATTTGTATTGTATGTCTGTTTGCTTAACATTGTATAAGAGGCAAAAGGGATCTTTTACAAAAAGGGGAAAGTTTTTTTTTTTTTGAAAGAAAGAAAAAGAGAGAAAAGAAGAAAGAGTGAAAGAAAGAAGAAAAAAAAATGTAAGAAAGAAAGAAAGAGGAAGAGAAAGAGGGAGAGAGAACGGGATTCTGGTTCTATTGCCCAGGCTAGAATGCAGTCTAAAAATGGGTATTAAAAACCTCTTTTATGCCAATAATTGTGCTTAACAATGGAGACAGGAAGGAATAAGGGATGAAAATA
>CAUYLG010028437.1:0-25386 GCA_963573385.1 Cacajao melanocephalus | reverse complement strand
TTGCTGAGAATGATGGTTTCCAGGTTCATCCATGTCCCGACAAAGGACACGAACTCATTGTTTTTTATGGCTGCATAGTATTCCATGGTGTATATGTGCCACATTTTCCCTGCCCAGTCTATCATCGACGGGCATTTGGGTTGGTTCCAGGTCTTTGCTATTGTAAACAGTGCTGCAATGAACATTCGTGTGCATGTTGTCCTTATAGTAGAACGATTTATAATCCTTTGGATATATACCCAATAATGAGATTGCTGGGTCAAATGGAATTTCTATTTCTAGGTCCTTGAGGAATCGCCACACTGTCTTCCACAATGGTTGAACTAATTTACACTCCCACCAACAGTGTAAAAGTGTTCCTGTTTCTCCACATCCTCTCCAGCATCTGTTATCTCCAGATATTTTAATGATCGCCATTCTAACTGGCATGAGATGGTATCTCATTCTGGTTTTGATTTACATTTCTCTAATGACCATTGATGATGAGTATTTTTTCATATGTTTGTTGACCTCATATATGTCTTCTTTTGAAAAGTGTCTGTTTGTGTCCTTTGCCCACTTTTGAATGGGTTTGTTTGTTTTTTTCTTGTAAATCTGCTTTAGTTCTTTGTAGATTCTGGATATTAGCCCTTTGTCAGATAGGTAGATTGCAAAAATTTTTTCCCATTCTGTTGATTGCCGATTCACTCAATGATTGTTTCTTTTGCTGTGCAAAAGCTGTGGAGTTTAATTAGGTCCCATTTGTCTATTTTGGCTTTTGTTGCAATGCCTTTTTTTTTTTTTTTTTTTCGTCTTTTTCATAGATGCCCTTCCCAGCAAGGAGGAATCCAGAGAGGGAGTCTGGCCACAGTGGCCTTGCTGAGCTGTGGTGGCCTCTACCTAGTTCAACCTACTGGGTGGCTTTGTTTATACTGTGAGGGTAAAACTGCCTACTCAAGCCTCAGCAGTGGTTGACATCCCTCCCCCTACCAATTCGAGTATCCCCAGTCGACCTCAGACTGCTGTGGTGACAGTGAAAATTTCAGTCCAGTGGATCTTAGCTTGCTGGATTCCATAGGGTAGGACCCACTGAGGCAGACCACTTGGCTCCCTTACTTCAGCCCCCTTTCTAGGGGTGTGAACAGTTCTGTCTTGCTGGCGTTCTAGGCACCACTGGGATATGAAAAAAAAAAAAAAAACTCTTGCAGCTAGCTCGGTGTCTGCCCAAATGGCCACCCAGTTTTGTACTTGAAACCCAGGGCCCTGGTGGCATAGGCACCAGAGGGAATCTCCTGGTCTGCAGGTTGTGAAGGGAGTCTGCAGTGTTCATGGGAGAAGTGTAGTATCTGGGCCAGAGTGCACCATTCCTAACAGCAGAATCCCTCATGGCTTAGTCCCTCATGGCTTCCCTTGGCTAAGAGAGGGAACTTCCTGACCCCTTGCACTTCCCGGGTGAGACAACACCCCACCCTGCTTCATCTCGCCTTCCGTGGGTTGCACCCACTGTCCAACCAGTCCCAGTGAGATGAACTGCGTACCTCAGTAGGAAATGCAGAAATGACTCGCCTTCTGCCTTGATCATGCTGGGAGCTGCAGACTAGAGCTTTTCCTGTTCAGCCATCTTGCCAGCAATCCCAACTTCTTTAAAAGTCTGTGTTTTTAATCATTCTTGGCCTATAACATGAATTCGTTGACAACATTAGGAAAGTTTTTTGAAATGACTTTGGGTTAAACTTGTCAGAGAATCTTGAACACAAGTCTGATTGTTTTGTTAGTAATTTAAAATACTTTAATGCTTAGAAATTATTGAACTGAAGAATAAATGGTCTATCTTCAAAAGAAGTGAATCAGTCATTAAATTGGATATAAGTGAAACTGTTTTAAAGATTTCTAACCTTGTGTACGGTGAAAGAATAAAACAATTGTTTGGCATGAATTACCTTACAACATATGTAAAATGTAATTTCTCAATTCAATTTAATATTTTCTTACTACCATGACTTTATATTAGTCAGAGTTCAGGTTAAAATAATGAAATTAGTTTGTATGAATACTGCTTGTTTTTGATTTTACGGTCTTGCTTAGGTTTAAGTGTGTTTAGGCCCTGCTTGTACTAAAATATCTGTAGAAGGCTATGGAAAGAAATTCCTGTTTGTAGAACAAATTTTTTGTAGAGAAAATTTTCTCCTGATGATTGGTTATTCTTTTTCCCAGATTCCACCTGCTAAGAACAAATTAGTCCATTGTGTCATTCTGATTTCTAAGACATCAAAATCAAATTCACAGTTATAAACCTTGTTTGCTATCTAGTCAGTTGGATACTGTGTTGACAATTAAGTTGGACTTAAATAGCCTTAAATTGCTCTGTGGAGATGACATATCTGTGGTTCCATATTAGACTGGAACATATTACTATGAAATTGGTAGCGAATTCTAACTAAAGTAGAGAAGAATAGAAAATGCCTCTTGAGACTGAGGTTCAGTCTAGCCCACATTTGCTGACATTGCATGGGAACCAGGTCCTGGTTAGGCATTGTGGATACAAATATTGATGAGTCAAGGTTTCTGGGGGAGCTTTACAGCATCAGAGAGAGTTCCTAAAGTAACTTTAATGCAAACCAAAATGCTATTAGGAACAAAAAGTGTAGCAGGATAACAGTAAGAGAAGAGAGAAGACCTTTTGGAGAAAGCTGACTTGAGTTAAGCCTTGGTAAATGGGGGTATCCTCACCTAGTGAGAAGTTATGGGAGAATGATTTTAGTGAAACTTCCTCTTTCTTCTATAGTTGATAGAAGTATTACCAGTGTTACCTTCTGGTTTTGATATTTATACTGCGGTTATAGAAGATGTTACTATTAGTGGAAACTGAATGAGAGATGAACGGAAACTTTGTGCTATGGACTTTTTTTATTAAAATAAAATTCACATAACATAAAACTGTTAAATTCATAGAATTCCTTGTTGTATAATTTATAAAGTGTATAAGTTAGTGTCATTTAGTACATTTGCAGTTTTGCACAACCCTCAGCTCTATCTGGACCCCATACCTTTTTATCACTCCAAAGAGAACCCTGTATCCATTAAGCCAGCAGTCCCAAACATTTTTGGCACCATGGATCTGTGTTGTGGAAGACAATTTTTCCATGGACGGGGTCAGAGGCCAGGTGGTTTCGGGATAAAATTGTTCCACCTCAGATCATCTGGCGTTAGATTGTCATGAGGAATGCACAGCCTAGATCCTTTGCATGTGCAGTTCGCAATAGGGTTCACAGTTTGAGAATCTAATGCTGCCGCTGATTTGACAGGCAGCAGAGCTCATGAGGTAATGCTCACTTGCTTGCCACTCGTCTCCTGCTGTGTGGCCCGGTTCCTAACAGGTCATGGACTTGTAGTGGTCCACAGCCCAAGGGTTAGGGACCCCTGCATTAAGCAATCACTCTTCCATTTTTCTTTTTCTCAGCACCTAACAACCACAAATCTGCTTTCTGTCTCTGTAGATTTAACTATTATGAATATTTCACGTAAGTGGAATTCTCCAGTATGTGACCTTTTTTTTCTGCCTTTTTTCACATAGTATGTTTTTAAGGATTGTCCATATTGTACTAGTCTGTATTGTTGATAAATTTAGTCCTTTTTATGGCTTAATAATAGTCTGTTGTATAGATATATGATATTTTGTCTATCCATTTACCCACTGATGGACATTTGTGTTATTTCCACTTGTGGGCTGTTGTGAATAGCACTGCCAAGAGCATTCATTTTTCAAGTTATTTGTTTGTTTACCTATTTTCAATTATTTTGGATATATAGCTAAGTGTAGAAATGCAGGATCATATGCTAATTTTGTGTTTAACTTTTTGAAGAACCACCAAAATGTTTTCCAGAGAGCCTTTTAGTTCTTTCATCCATTCTGAGTTAAATTTTGTGTGTAGTGTGAAGTAGGGGCCTAAATTTATTATTTTGCATAATCTAAAACTTTAGAATTAATATTCGTAAAAGAGAATCATTATTATTTTCCACAATATTAGAAAATCTGCTATGATAGTAAATCATTTATATTCTGATTCATTAAAAAAAGATTAAAGAAGATAAATATCACTGCTAAAATTATAAAACCCTTAGAAGAAAACAGATAAATCTTCATGACCTTCCATTAGGAAATGGATTCTTTGACATGGTACCAAAAAAACAAGCAAAAATATGAAAAACAGATAATTGAACTTAATTAAAATTAAGAAATTGTACTATCAAGAGAGTAAAATGTGTCTGGGCACGATGGCTCACGCCTATACCACCAGCACTTTGGGAGGCCGAGGTGGGTGAATTGCCTGATCTCAAGAGTTTAAAACCAGCCTGGCCAACATAGTGGAACACCGTCTCTACTAAAAAAAAAAAAATACAAAAAATTATCTGGGCATGGTGGCGCACGCCTATAATCCCAGCTACTCAGGTGGCTGAAGTAGGAGAATCACTTGAACCCAGGAGGCAGAGGTTGCAGTGAGGAGAAATCATGCCACTACCCTCCAACCTGGGTGACAGAGTGAGACCCTGTCTTAAAAAAGAAAAGTAAGTAAAAAGACAACCCACAGCCTAGGAGACAAGTCATATACTGGATAAAGGTCTAATGTTCAGATTATACAAAGAACTCTTAAAATGTACCAACAGGGACTGAGGGCAGTGGTCATGTAATCCCAGCCCTTAGAGAGGCCGAAAAGGGAGGATCCCTTTAAGCCAGGAGTTCAAGACCAACCTGGGCAACAAGGCAAGACCTCATCTCTAAAAATGGTTGGATGGATGGATGGATGGATGGCAGTAAAACAATAAATAACACAATTTAAGAACGGAAAAATAATTTGAATAGACATTTCTCCGGAGAATATATACTGATGGCCTATAAACACAGCAGACATATTTAGCATCATTAGCTATCAGGAAAATACAAATCAAACCACAATGAAATACTATATCATGCCCCCTAGGATAGCTGTAATAAAATAAATGGACAATAATAAGACAAGATATGGAAATACTGGAATACTCCTACATTGCTGGGTGCAAATGTAAGATGGTAAAGTGGAAAACACTGTAACAGTTCCTCAAAAAGCTAAATATATACTTCTTTATGACCCAGCAATTCTCCTAGGTGTATACCAAAAAGAATTTTAAAATATGTCCGCATAAAAACTTGTACATGAATGTTTGTAGCAGCCCAAAAGTGGAAACAAGCCAAATCTTCAGATGAATGGATAAGCAAAATGTAAACCCATACAATGGAATATTATTGCACCATAAAAAGAACTGAGGCACTGATAAAAGTTTTAACATAGATGAACTTGAAAACATTATTCTAACTGAATGAAGCCAAACACAAAAGACCACATAGTGTATGATTCCATTTATGTGAAATGTCCTGAATAGAGACAGAAAGCAGATTTGTGGTTGCCAGTTGGGGGAAATAGGGCATGATTGAGTACGTAATTTTTTTTGGTATGATGAAAATGCTTTGGAGTTAGATAGTAGTGACAGTTGTACACTGTGAACATACTAGAAACCATTGAATGCACTTTAAGGGAATAAATTTTATGGTATGTTGAATATATCAGTAAAAATAAATAAGTTTTTAAATGTTTTGCATGCAGAGATTTTTGTTTTAAAACAATGCTCATTTGATGTTTTCCTTAAGAAAATATTTTTATTTAATTTTTTAGAAATTTATCATGGCATCCAGCATTGACCACTACAAGTAAAATGCGAATTCCACATTCTCATGCATTTATTGATCTGACTGAAGATTTTACAGCAGGTGAGTTGCATTTAAATCTGGAATTGTTTTGAAATGCCAAAGAAGTATGGGATTTTATTTACTGTATACTTAGTATTCACTTGCTAATGAAGTAAATGTTGAAATTAATGTTAAAAGAATGTTAGAAAGTCAGTGATATGGAAACATGGAAAAAGTACTGACTGTAATGAATAAGTCTTTAGCTATTGTCATTTTTGTTGTTTGTTAATAACTGCCTCAGAATTTGAATTCTCCACTTTTTATGAATTCATAATTTCAGCACGTTGCCTGCTGTTTCTTTACCTTATTATTAAAATTCTTAAAAAATAATATGTGCTACAAATTTAATGATAACAAAAATCTTTAGCTTATGTACAAGAAGACTTTCAGAAGCTTTTAAAACTTGTTACTCTCGAAAATTTTAAACAGAAAATTGGACCGAATAGTATAATATATGCAAATTTAACCATCACCTAGCTTCAACAATTATTATATGGCCCAATCTTGTTTCCCCTGTAAATGTACCTACAAGTTCCACCTACCCGAGATAATGTTAAATTAAATCCCAAACATATAATTTCATTTTTAAATATTTTAATTTGTATCTCAAATTGCGAGGAGTTTTTAATTTAAAACTGCCAGATCATTTTGAAACCTAAAAAAATTAAACAATAATTCCTTTTTTTAAGAGAGTCTAACTCTGTTACCCAGACTAGAGCACACTGGTGCATGTGATGACAGCTCACTACAACCTCTGCCTTCCAGGCTCAAGCTATCCTCCCACCTCAGGCTCCAGAGTAGCTAGGACTACAAGCATGTGCCATTATGCCCAGTTAATTTTTGCATTTTTTTGTAGAGATGTAGTTTCCCCATGTTGCCCTGGCTGGTCTGGAACTCTTTGGCTCAAGCAATCTGCCCACCATGGCTTCCCAAAATGGTGGGATTACACACATGAGCCACCACACCCAATCAACGGTTTCTTAATATCATTGAATATCTAGTCATTATTAAAAATGCCCAATTTTCTCCTACATGTTTTTATCAAATCAGGAGTTTAACAAGGTTTATACAGAAGTAGAGAAAATGTCTGTGCTGTACACATCTGTGCTATACAGTTGTGTGGATTTTTCAGATTGTATCCCAATGGAGTTAACATGTTACATGTTACTATGCCCCTATATTTCCTCTAACCCAACAGTTAGATTTGGAGCCTTGATGAGAATCAGAATTCTTTATTTATTTTATTTTATTTTTTTTGGAGACGGAGTCTCTCCCAGTTGCCTAGGCTGGAGTGCAGTGATGTGATCTCTTCTCACTGCAACCTCCACCTCCTGGGTTCAAGAGATTCTCCTGCCTCAGCCTCCCAAGTAGCTGGAACTACAGTCTCATGCTACCATGCCTGGCTAAATTTTTGTATTTTAATAGAGATGGGGTTTCACCATGTTGGCTGGGCTGATCTCAAACTCCTGAGCTCAGGCAATTCGCCCACCTTGGCCTCCCAAAGTGCTGGGGTTATAGGTGTGAGCTGCTGTGCCCAGCCACAGAATCAGAATTCTTTTGTGGGTAGTAGGAATGGGAATATCAAGAATATTTCCTAGGTGTTGCTGTATGTTTCAGCTCATTAGGTAATGTAGTTTAAGTTCTCTCTTTTCTGGATATTAAAATTGATCAGTAGGTTCGGTTTTCCTCAGCATAGATCATCCACTACAGTGTTCTCTAATGGTTAGGAGGTATGAATGATTATTGGCAGGTCCATTATTTCAACAAGAGTTGCAAAATTATGACACACTAAGCATATCACTCTACGGCATGTATAATTAGCTAAGTTTTCTTTTTAGTCACCTGCAATATAGTTGAGACAGGAAAGATAACTACTTGATTTCTCCACCCCCACCCCCACTTTCCACCATTTTTTGTCAGCATTCAAACACTTAATGGTCTGATTTTACAGTTACATTTTTCTATAATGTACCAGTTGCAAATGAGTAAAGCAGGCCTAGTGGCTGCTAGATGTAATAAACCTTATTTCCTTTAAAAACATTCCATGATGCAAAACCTAATTTTCTTTGAGAAACAGGTAGAAAATAATATTGCATAATTTAAACCTCTTAATTCTGGATTGATTATGACTTTTGCTAGAACATTTTCATTGTTAACATGCAACTTGCAAAGTTAAAGAATATTTAGTGCCCAAATACACTGGATTTTACTGACTTAAAAACCACAAATTTAACCTTTTATCTAGTAAATTTTTTATAAATCTAAGGTTTTCGGTACTTGAGTATATGTTTTGGTTGCGAAGAAAGGAGAGAATTTAAGAAATGAAAACAGAGGTCATTTTTAGTGTGGATTATCTGTTACGCCTAATCACATGAAAACCTCAATAATAAGATGCTGACTACACTGCAATGAAAATTGTCTTAAAAGCTTGCTTTTCAAGATGAGGAAATTCTATAATTACAGGTTCATTTTTTAAAATCTTATTTCTGTTATACACATACATCCAAACTTTTTTTACAATTTCTTTTTAGGAAAAGTCTATCTTAATGAAGTTTTAGAAATGTACTTTTAGTTCAGTAGTATGGGACTTCCTTAAACAATACTGAGTTGGCATTTCGGTAAGCCACCATCATGGCTGTTGCTACCCATCTGCATGTGCAGAGTGGGGAAATAGAGGCTAACACATCCATTTCACTGCCACCATGGCTGTTGTATATGTGTGCCACCCTGGAGGCCCAAGGATTACCATCAACAATGCCACATATCTTGCCCAAGAAGCCTGTGGATCCACCAGCTCATCCTAGCACTGCTACGGCCAGCACAAGAGCAGGTTGCCAGAATCCACAAGCATTGGCTTGCCTAGACCCACTACCATTATTACCTGTGGATGCTGTGAAGGGCCCAAGGACTGGCATGCTCAGCTCACCACCATCACCACTGGGACCTGAGAAACCATCCACCTGTCATCCCAGTCCTCAGCAGGGCTTGGAGACAGAGTCTCACTCTATCGCCCAGGCTGGAGTGCAGTGGCATGATGACCACTCACTGCAACCTCTGCCTCCCAGGTTCAAGCGATTCTCCTGCCTCAGCCTCCCAAGTAGCTGGGACTACAGGTGCACAGCACCACACCTGGCTAATTTTTTTGTATTTTAATAGAGATGAGGTTTCACCATGTTGGCTAGGCTGATCTTGAACTCCTGAGTTCAGGCAATTTACCTGCCTTGGCCTCCCAAAGTGCTGGGATTATAGACGTGAGCCACTGCACTCAGCCACAGAATCAGAATGGTAGCCTAAGCCATTAAGAATTCACAAACACTACTGGTGCTGATAACAGCCAAATAAATCATACAGCAGTCACACTACTGTATGTACCCATAATCATAGCCAGAGCACCCTACCGGATCAACTCTACAGTGACATATATAGGGAAAAAAGTCTTTCCCTATGAAACCTACATAAAATTGGAAGAAGCAACTGTTACAGCAGATACATAGATACCAACATGAGAACACAAAAACATGATAAAGCAGAGAAACAGGATAGCTGCAAACAAACACAGTAATTTTCCAGCAAGACATTCCAGTGAGAAACAAATTTAAGAAATGCCTGGAAAAGAATTCAAAATTGTGATGTTAAACTCAGTCAGACAAAAAGCAACACAGATAATACAAACAAATCAAAAAAATAATTTGTGATCTGAAATTGAGAAATCCAACAAAGACATATCATTAAAGAAAAAAAAAATAACAAATGGAATCCTGGAACTAAAATGGAATCCTGGAACTAAAGAATTCAGTGAATGAAATAAAAAATACAAGAGAGGGCTTCAGAATAGTCTAGATCAAGTAGAAGAAAGAATATATGAACATAAGGATAGGTCTTTTGAAATAATACAATTAGTCAGAAAAAAAGAAAAATGAAGAAAGCCTACATGACATATGCAACATTGTAAAGCAACCAAATATTCAGTTTTTGGGTAAAAGCTGAAAACTGAAGTGTTACAAGACATATAGACTACCAGATACAGGAAGCTTAATGATAGATACATTTAACACAAAAGTCTTCTCTGTGGCACATTATAATCAAACTGTCAAAACTCCAAAAAAAAAGAAAGAAAGAAAAATAATAGCAAAAGCTGGGTGTGGTAGCTCACACCTGTGATCTTTTTACTTTGACAGACCAAGGTGGGTGGATCACTTGAATCTAGGAGTTCAAGACCAGCTGGGACAACATGGCAAAACCCTGTGTCTAACAAGAACAACAAAAAAAGCTCCATAAAATTAGCCAAACATGCTGACATGCTCCTGTATTTCCAGCTACTTGGAAGGCTGAAGTGAAAGGATCACTTGAACTCAGGTCAAGCCTGCAGTGAACAGCTATGGTGCCACTGCACTCCAGCTTGGGTGACAGAGCAACACCTTGTCTCAAAAATAAAACAGTAATAATAAACAAGAATTCTAAAAAGAGCAGTAGAAAGATTCAAGTCACAAATAAGAGAACCTCCATTAGACTAACCGTGGATTTCTTAGCAGAAAGCTTACAGGCCAAGAGAAAATGAGATGGTATATTCAAGTGCTAAAAGGAAGAAAAAATACTGTGAACCAAAAGTACTATACCTAGCAAAGCCTCATTCAAGAATACAGAAGAAATAAGCCTTTCCTAGGCATGCAAAAACTGAAGGAATTCATTACCACTGGAATAACCCTACATGAAATTCTTAAGGGAGTCCCACATTTGGAAGGATAAAGACAATATCTACCATCGTGAAATCACACAAAAGTATAAAATTCACTGGTAGCTCAGGCACGCAAATAAAAATCAGGACTCAAATTTTACCAGTACAGAAAACCACCAAATCTCATTGATTAACAATAAGAGATAAAGAATGAACAAAGGATACATATGCAAAACAACCAAAAAACAATTCATAAAATGAAAGGAATAGGCCAGGTACAGTGACTCACTCCTGTAATCCCATCACTTTGGGAGGCTGGGACAGGCATATTGCTTGAGCTCAGGAGTTTGAGACCAACCTGGGAAACATAGTGAAACCTTTTCTCTGCCAAAAATGCAAAACATTAGCCAGGCATGGGGGCACATGCCTATGGTCCCAGCTACTCAGGAAGCTGAAGTAGGAGAATCAGTTGAGCCTGAGAGGCAGAGGTTGCAGTGAGCTGAGATCATGTCACTGCACTCCAACCTGGGTAACAGAGTGAAGACCTTGTTTAAAAAAAAAAAAAAGGAATAATTAATTATCTATCAATATAACTTTGAATTTAAATGGATTAAATTTTCCACTTAAAAATATAGACTGGCTAGGCTAGCACAGTGGCTCATGCCTGTAATCCCAGCACTTTGGGAGGCCGAGGCAGGCAGATCATGAGGTCAGGAGATGAAGACCATCCTGGCCAACATAGTGAAACCCCATCTCTACTAAAATACAAAAAATTAGCCGGGTATGGTGGTCTGCGCCTGTAGTCCCAGATACTTGTGAGGCTGAGGCAAGGGAATCACTTGAACCCAGGAGGCGGAGGTTGCAGTGAGCCAACATCACGCCATTGCACTCCAGCCTGGCGACAGAGCAAGACTCCATCTCAAAAAATATGTACATATATATGTGTGTGTGTGTGTGTGTGTATATATATATATATATAGAGAGAGAGAGAGAGAGAGAGAGAGAGAGACTGGCTAAATTGATATTTTTTAAATGACCTACCTAACTTTATGCTGCCTACAAGAAACTCACTTCACCTGTAACAACATGTGTAGACTGAAACCGAAGGGGTGAAAAGAGATATTCCATGGAAACAGAAACCAAAAATGAGCAAGAGTTCCTATACTTATATTCAATTAAAGATAATTAAAGGCAAAAACAAAAAAGAGACATATAAGGCCTTTATATATTAATAAGGTGAAGAATTCAGGATGATAATAAATCTTAATATATGTGCATCTAACAGTGGAGCACCCAGATAAATAAAGAAAATATTATTATATCTAAAGGCAGAGATAGACTCTGTCTTAATGCATTTGTGTTGCTCTAAAGAAGTACTTGAAGCTGTGTAATTTATAATGGAAAGAGGTTTATTTGGCTCACAATTCTTCAGGCTTTACAGGAAGCATGGTGCCAGCATTTGCTTCTGATAAAGGGCTCAGAGTGCCTCCACTTGTGGAAGGTGAACAGGTGCTGATAATGCACATAGATCATGTAGCAAAAGATAGGAAACAGGAGAGAAAGAGGGAGGTATCAGGCTTTCCTTAATAGCTGGATCTTGAGGAAGTTTTTATGCAAATTAGTATAGAACTCACTCATTACCATGAGGATGGCACCAAGACATTCATGAGGGATCTGCCCCATGATCCTAACACCTGCTCTAAGGGCCATCTCCAACATTGTGAATCAAATGTCAACATGCTTTCCAAACTATAGCAGACTTCGTCAGTACATTAATTGTTGAGCACTTCAGCATCACACTCTCACTGTTGCACAGATTATCTAGACAATCAGTAATTGGATATAAACTGTACATTAGACCAAATGGACCTAAAATATTCACAGAACATTTTATCCCACAGCTACAGAATACATAGTTTTCTCATCAGAACATGAGAAAACTTCTGGGATAGACCAGATGTTAGGCCACAAAACAAATACCAACATATTTTTAAAAATTAACATCATATCAAGTATCTTTTCATGCCCAGTGGAATACAACTAGAAATCAATGACAAACAGATCTTCAGAAACTGTACAAGTACATGGAAATATAACTGCATGCTCTTGATCAACCATTTACTCTATAAATTAAGGCAGGACATGGTGGCTCATGCCTGTAATCCCAGCACTTTGGGATTTAGCTGAAGTGAGCTATGACTGCACCATTGTACTGTAGCCCAGGCAGCAGAGCAAAAGCTGGTCTCAAAAAAAAAAAAATAAAAGAAGATAAGAACAGATGAAAGATTCTGCCCAATTAGACTTGAAGTAGGCTAGGCATGGTGGCTGGTGCCTGTAATCCCAGAATTTTAGGAGGCCAAGGCAGGCGGATCACTGGAGGTCAGGAGTTCGAGACCAGTTTGGCCATCATAGTGAAACCTCATCTCTACTAAAAATACAAAAATTAGCCAGCGGGGCAGTAGGCATCTGTAATCCCAGCTTCTCGGGAGGCTGAGGAGGAGAATCATTTGAACCTGGGAGGCAGAGGTTGCAATGAGCTTTGTGCCACTACACTCCAGCCTTGGGAACAGAGTGAGACTCCATTTCAAAAAAAAAAAAAAAATCCAGATGCAGGGGCTCACGCCTGTAATCCCAGCACTTTGGGAGGCCAAGGCAGGTGGATCACAAGGCCAGGAGTTCAAGACCAGCCTGGCCAATATGGTGAAACCCCGTCTCTACTAAAAATACAAAAAAAAAAAAAAAAATAGCCAGGTGTGGTGGCACACGCCTGTAATCCCAGCTACTCAGGAGGCTGAGGTAGAATTGCTTGAACCCGGGAGGCAGAGGTTGCAGTGAGCTGAGATCACACCATTGCGCTCCCTCCTGGGTGACAGAGTGAGACTCCATCTCAAAAAAAAGACCTGAAGTAAGGCCATAAAAGTGCAAGGGAACAGGTGCAGTGGCTCACACCTGTAATTCCAGCACTTTGAGAATCCTAGTTCGGTGGATCGCTTGAGCTCAGGAATTCAAGACCAGCCTGGGCACATGGCAAAACCCTGTCTTTACAAAAAAGTACTAAAAAATTAGCTGGGCGAGGTGGCATGCTCCTGCAGTCCCAGTTGCTTGGGAGGCTGAGATGAGAGGGTCGCTTGAGCTTGGGAAGTTGAGACTGCAGTGAGCAATGATTATGCCACTGCCTGGGTGACAGAGTAAGACCCTGTCTCAAAAACAAAAACAAAAAACATTAAGGATTTCCCTTGAGGCCAGGTGGTCAAAGCCATAATACAGGAATTCCCTTGAGGCCAGGTGATCAAAGCCATAAAACACTATGATTGCAGCTGTGAATAGCAACTGCACTCCACCTTGGACAATATAGACCGACTCTTGTCTCTGAAAACAAACAAAAAAACTTAGCAAGCCAAATCCAACAACATGTCAAAAAGGTAATACAATATGAACTAGTGAGATTTATCTCAGAAATACAAGGATAGTTCAGTATGCATATTAGCAGATAAAAATGGAAAGACATCTCATGCTCATGGATCATAAGAATTAATATATAATCATTATATGACTGTATTTCCAAAAGCAATATACAAATTCAGTATAAACTCTATCAAAATAACAATGGCATTCTTCACAGAAATAGGAAAAACAATTCTAAAATTTTTATGAAACAACAAAATACACTGAATAGTCTTAACAGTACTGAGCAAAAAGAACAAAGCTGGAGGCATCACACTGCCAGAGTTTAAAATGTGTTAAAAAAATATACTGCAAGGCTATAGTAACAAAAGCAACATATAGTAACAAAACAAATAGTAACAAAAACAAATGCAGACACAAAGACCAGTGGAACAGAATAGAGAACCCAGAAATAATTACACAACCAACTGAATTTTGAGAAAGGCACCAAGATTATACATCACAGAAACTTTCTTTAATAAATAGTGCTGGGAAACTACATCAGTATGAAAAAGAATGAAATTAGTCATCCCCCCACCAAGATATACAAAAATCAACCCAAAATGAATGAAAGTCTTAAATGTAAGACCCAAAGCTATAAAACTACTAGAAGAAAACATACGGGAAACACTTCAGGATATTGGTCTAGGCAATGATTTTATGGCTAACAGTTCAAAACCTCCAAGATCAAAACCAAAAAAAAGATAAATGTTACTATGTTATGCTAAAAAGCTTCTGCACCACCGCAAAGCAAACAATCAGCAGAGTAAGAGGCAACCTGTAGAGTGGGAGAAAATATTTGGAAACTATTCATTAGACAAGGGACAAATATCCATAATATACAATAAACTCAATTTCGCAGTAAGAAAGCAATAATTGTATTGAAAAGAAGGCATAGGATCTGAGTAGACATTTCTCAAGAAGAGACATACAAACCGCCAATAGGTTTATGAAAAAATGCTCAACATCTGTAATCAGTGAAATCTAAACTACAGTGAGATATCATCTCATTGCTATTCGAATGGCTGTTATCAAAAAGACAAAAGAAAAACCCAAACAAATGTTGCTGAGGATGCAGAGAAAAGGGAACTCTTACACATTGTGGTTTGAAATGTAAATTAGTACAGCCAGCCATTATGGAAAACAGTGTGAATGTTTCTCACAAAAAATAAAAATAGAACTACCATACCATTTAGCAATCCCAGTACTGGGTATTTATTCCAGGAAAAGGAAATAAGTACGTCAAAGGGATATCTGCACCCCCATGATTATCGCAGTAGTACTCAAAATATGCAAGATATGGAATCAACCTGAGTGTCCTTCAGCTGTTGAATGGGAAAAGTGTGGCATATACACACAATGGAATCATATTCTGCCAGAAAAAAAAAGAATGAAAGCCTGTTATTTGCATCAACATGTATATTGAGGTCATTATGTTAAGTGAAATAAGCCAGGTACAGAAAGTCAGATATCACATGTTCTCATTTATATGTGGGAGCTGAAAGGGTTATCTCATAGAGGTGGTCAGATAGTTACCAGAGGCAAAGTGTAGTGTGGGAGATGAAAAAAGGGTGGTTAATGGGTACAAATATACAGTTAGAAGAAATAAGTTCTAACATTTGATAGCATATTAGGGTGACTATAGTTAACAACAGGGTGTCGTGTATTTCAAAGTAACTAGAAGAGAAGAATTGAAATGTTCCTGACCCACAGAAATAAATATTCAAGATGATGAATGTCCTAAATATCCTAGTTGGATCATTATACATTGTACACATGTATCAAAGTATCACATGTACTTGATAAATATCTACAAATATTATATATCTGTAAAACATTTAAAATTTTATGATAAAATGCACAAGAGGCATTTGCTTAATCTGTTGTATAAAATGTGTAGAAATTCTCTTTGATGAGTGATCTTTCAGAAATAAAATTATATCAGGAAGTTTTAAAATTCTAATTATAGTTGTGTTATATAGAACCCTGTTTCTGCTTTTGAAATAATTTCAACAAACATTCAGAGTACCTGCCTTATACAAAGACCTCTGCTATTCATTGTGTGAGATATAAAGATAACAAGAAGTACCATCAGCCATCAAAGACAATTTAGTTTACTGGGAGTAGCTGGCAAGTCTAGCCTTTATATATGGCAGAATGAAATAAGTGCACATTAGTTACAAACTGCTATATAGCAATAATAGAGGTAATAGTAGGCAGTAGTCCCACTGTCTTGGGACTGTCATGTCCTATAAATTTAGCTAAGAATTTGGCCAAATTTTTTTAATAGTGTTATATAGTTCTCATTGTCCAGAGTATATTCATTCCGTAGAACACTGTGTTAATCCTTTTGTGTTGACATAAAGAAGTACCTGAGACTGGATAATTTAAAAAGAAGGGGTTTATTGTGGCTTATGGTTCCCCATGCTTCTTCTGAGGAGGCCTCAGGAGGCTTCCACTAATGGCGGAAGGTAGAGGGAGAGTAAGCATATCACATGGTGAGACAGGAACCAAGAGAGAGTGGGGAATGCCAGGCTACTTTAAACAACCAGCTCTTGCATGAACTCAGAACCATGGGGAGGGCACCAAACCATTCATGAAGGACCTGCTTCCATGATCCAGATAGATACCTCCCACTAGGGCCTACCTTCAACACTGGGGCTCACATTTTAACATGAGATTTGGAGGGGACAAACATCTAAACTGTTATCAGACATATAAAACTTGCAAACAATAAGCTCTAGCTGTTAAAAAAAAAAAAAACTCTAGCTGTAATTTAAGGAGAACTTCCTATCGAAGACAAAATAAGTAATATAAATGAATTCTCAAGTTTTTTCTTTTTAAATATTTTTACTTCTTAATTTGTTAAAAGTCAAGTCTGTATGTTTTAATTGCTTATCCACTATATCATTATAACAATTTATTTAACATGTTTTTTGTTTTTTTGAACACTTATGTTGTTTCTGGATTTTTTAGTTTTTATTTTCTTTTTATTCCTCTGGCGCCTGATTTTGTGGACACTGCTCATAATCTCAAGAAGAGTTTCTGCATATGAAATAAATGGTTAAACACGTATAAAGATTTTTTTTTTTGAGACATAATTTTCGCTCTTGTCGCACAGTCTGGTGTGCAGTGGTGCGATTTTAGTTTACTGCAACCTCTGCCTCCAAGGATCAAAAGATTCGCCTGCACCAGCCTTCTGAGTAGCTGGGATTACAGGCACCCACCAGTACGCTCTGCTCATTTTTGTATTTTTAGTAGAGACAGGGTTTCACCATGTTGGCCAAGCTGGACTTGAACTCCTAACCTCAGGTGACCCGCCCACCTTAGCCTCCCAAAGTGCTGGGATGCTAAGGTGAGCAGATCCCACTTTAGCACCCAGCAAGATTTTTAAAGAGGTGAAACACTTATCTTGCCCTGAAGAAAGGCTCATAAGAGTGCTTAGTTTTCTCATTTTTGCCAACACTGGGTATTACCTTTTTTGAATTATTACCAATTTGATGAGTGGAAAAAGTGGTATTTCATTATGATTTTGATATTGAAATGGAATTCTTTTTTGACATGTGAAAACCATTTCTGTTTTTTCTATTATTGATTGCTGGCTTTTCCTAAAATCTCTGCAAAGTTCTGTTATTCTGACAACCAAGGCATTTATATATAACCACAGGCAATTCTGATTCATCTCGGCTATAGCTTTCCAAATAGTCTTCAAGGACTCAAGTTCTTTAAAACCCCATTCTTTATAGTAACCTGATCATCTTGTTCTGATCATCTCACTTTTTTCAGTAATCCACTTGAAGAAAATAAATTCTGGCTTTTATTCACTTGGCCCACTCTTCCATGCACAGCAGAAATGGCTATTACCTAAAGTACACTCTGTTATATTCCTTTATTCTTGCAAAAGAAAGTCAAACTTATCTTTTCAGCTCATTTCATAACTAAAGAATAAGCATCTGCATTGAGGAAACAATGACACAATTTGAGCATCCAGGTTCTTGTCTAACATTGGAGTATATGTATCATAAGGCCACTTGAGAATGAAGATTTTTGTGGATGAAACACTGCAGACACATGGAACATTAATATCCCTTGATATTCTTGATTTGAAGAATCATAGCCATTTTAAGGAAAAAACAAACTGAACGTCTCAAGTCAAAATATTCACTACAAAGCCTGGGCATAGTGGCTCACTTGAGGTCAGGAGTTTGAGGCCAGCCTGGCCAACATGGTAAAACCCCGTCTCTACTAAAAATACAAAAAAAAAAAAAAACCAGCAGGGTGTGGTGGTGTGTGCCTGTGGCCCCATTTTTGTTTCTTCAGTTTGCTGTCATTTCTCCAGTGCCCAGAACAGTGCCTGCCACCAAATAGGGACTTGACAGACATCTGTTGAATACTCAGCCACATTTTTGGTGGGAGAAGAGAACCTTAAGGACAGCTAGCATATTTTTAAGTACTCACACTGTCCCTAATTGGTACGCCTTTTTCAGCTAAAGATTTAACAACTAACAAAAGGAACTCTTGATGAAATTGATGTTAGTTTGCAGAAGTTCAAACATAAACTAGTGAATGAGCTTCCTTTTAAAAATTCCACAAGATTTTCAGAAATATGTACAATGCTTGGAAACTTTGGCTGTGGGAATTGTATCTAAGCAGACATAGAAAATAACAGATACATTTTTTTCAAGAATTTTGTTTCTTTTTCTAAAAATACAAATTAAACCACTCCAACCTTAAGATATCATAAGGTTATCTTATAAATCACTTCTAAATGCATCGTTTGAACTGATTCAAATTGTGTTCTAAAAAATAGTTGATCTTTATCAGCAAGATGAAGAGACCTGTTTACTAAAAGCTGCAGTTGTTTCTGATGTTATCATTATGTTCTCTGATAAGGAAGGGGCACCAGAGACAAAGTAATAGAAAATGTTTTATTTCAAGTATGTGGTAACTTCTCTGATATGTACACACATATTTTACCGGACTAAATACTTCTGAGAGAAACTTCACAGTTCTGTTGTAGCAATATTATAATATCTGCTTATTTCATAGCTATAGTATCTGTTATTAGAACCAGGACTTAATCCAGGAAAGTACCCCTGTTACTCCTCCCCGCCAAAAGTCCATCAGAACATCAAATCTGCCACAAATGTTTAGTCTTTATCTGAAATACAGTCATGAATAAATAATAACAACTACCATTTGTTGAGAATTTAGATAAGGCTAGGACTAGTCTAAGCACTGTGTATGTATTTGCTTATATCATCCTCACAGTCACCTTACGGAATAAGTTCTGTTATTAACCCCAGTATACATATTGTGAAACTGGCATACAGAGTTTCAGTAACTTCTCCATGGAGCCCAAGGGCCTTTCTGCCTTTAAACTTTCATTTGATACACATTTTACTTACTTTGTGGTCCTATACCCCTTTGAGAATCTAAGGCAGGGGTAATTACGGAAACTCTCCCAAGAAAACGGCCCATAAAATTGACTTTTATGTACATAAACACCCTAAAACCTATTTTAAACTCCCCAAAACCTATTTTTAAACTCCGCAGTGGTCACCTGGTTAAGAATGAAATAATACGTGCTCACTTTAAATACTCAGACGTTACAGACATATGGTGCAGAAAGCAAAAGTTTCGTATTAACTGAAACTCTAGATATTAATAGTTACTACTTGGTCTGTGTTCACCAGATTATTCTACATGTATTCTCTACATATAAGAGAATATATGAGGTTTTGGTTTTATGGGCTTTTTTTTTAAATGAAATAGGGAGTATGTCAAAATATAAAACCACTGTTCATCAGAGGATATCATTACAGTAAGATGAAAGAAAAGCAGCAAATTGGGAGAAGATACTTGTGATATATATGACCAACCATGAATTGAGTTCCAAAATGGAGAACTCCTATAAATCAAGAAAACGACAAACTACTAGAAAAAAAATGGGTAAAAAATATGAAAGGGCAGATCAAAAATAGGAAAGGCCAATAAACATATGCGTTTAACATCTATGGAAATTAGAGAAATTAAGTTAAAACGGTAAGATAACATTTTACATTCATGACATTTGCAGAAAGTATTAATTGGAAAGACTGCTTTGATTACAAGTGAACGAAATTAAAGAACTAAAGCTTATACACATTGACATGAATGAGTCTCAGAAACAATGTTGAGCAAAAAAAGTTTCAGAAGAGTGATAACATTTAGGTAAAGTTCAAAACCATGCAAAATTAAATTATATATATATATATGTGTGTGTGTATATATATATATATATGGTAAATGTGTACATGTGTGTACATACATGTGTGTGTCATAAACTATAGAGAAGAGTGGGGAAATAATAAAAAGTAATCTTTGTAGAGGAGGAAGGAAAAAGATTCGTCAGAGACATACTGGATTTAAGGGGCAAAAATTACCTGTTTGTTAAGGGAATAGAGTGTTTGAGTATTTATTAGTCTTTATGGCTCTAATATGTTGTTTAGCTTATATGAGTTATTTTACAATTTTTTAATGATTACCAAAAATTGGGGCCCTATACTATTTTATAACTTCATTTTTTCACTTAATTTCTTAGAAATCATTCCATCCCAGTATTTAGATGTACCTTATTTGTATCATAGCTGAATTATATTCTTCTATGTGTTATGCATATTTCTTTTAACATATTAAGTCTTGCCATTAAAGGCAGATTGGAAAGGCTTCCAGTAATAAGTGCTGCTTACCATAATCTGTTCTGTGAAGGGACTCTGTGTTCTTGAGGATTTTGCATATTGTCTCTAGAGCACAGGCCCCCAACCTTTTTAGCACCAGGTACTAGTTTCTTGGAAGACTATTTTTCCACAGACTGGGCCAAGGTGGTGGTTTCAGAATGATTTAAGCACATTACATTTATTGTGCACTTTATTTCTATTATTATCATTACATTGTAATATGTAAAGAAATAATTATACAGCTTACCATAATGTAGAATCAGCTGGAGCTGTGAGATTGTTTTCCTGCAATTAGATGGTCCCATCTTCGGGTGATGCTGTGCAGCTCAGTTCCTAACCAATACATGTCCATGGCCTGGGCGTTGGGGAACCTTGCCCTAGAGATAACACCTAGAGTAGGCATTTTGTGTGTGTGTGCATGTGTGTGCACGTGCGCCAAGAGCGATCAAAATTGACTTTTTTTTCCCGGAACTGTCTAAAAGTGAGTGTTAAACATCTTCACACTTCACCTATAAAATACTTGTACATGTATCTCTAAAGAATAAAGATGTTCTCCTGTTCATCTACAGTGCCATTAGCACATCTAAGACAGTTAATGGTAATTGCATAATGTCATCTAGTAACCAACATATATTTATATTTTCCCAGTTGTCTTAAAAATATCTTTCACAGACCGGGTGCAGTGGCTTATGCTTGTAATACCAGCACTTTGAGAGTCTGAGGCAGGCAGATCACGAGGTCAAGAGATCAAGTCCATCCCGGCCAACATGGTGAAACCCCATCTCTACTAAAAATACAAAAAATTAGCTGGGCGTGGTGGTGCATGCCTGTAATCCCAGCTACTTGGGAGGCTGAGGTAGGAGAATCACTTGAACCTGGGAGGTGGAAGTTGCAGTGAGCCGAGATCGCGCCACTGCGTTCCAGCCTGGCGACAGAGCAAGACTTCATCTCCGGAAAAAAAAAAACACACACATATATATATATATACCTATAGGTATATACCTATAGGTATATATATATATATATATGTATGTATGTATGTATATAATTCACAACTTATTTTCTTCCCTGTTTAGGAGCCAGGGAAAACTTACATGTGCATTTAGTGGTTATTTCTCCATAGTCTCTTTTAAGGTAGCTATAGCCTCACACCCCCTTCTTTTTTTTTCGAGTATGTCTTAGTAACATGAAAATGGACTTCTTTTTTCTTTTTAATGAAAATGACTTTTTGATATACAACTCCAGGACACCTGTATGGGCCATATGGGCCAATTCTACAATACAGTGGGCCATAGAATGGCCTGCATTCCAGCTGTATCTGGTTGTTTACACACAGTGTTTAACATTTGGTCCCTACTTCTCACATTTAAAAAAAAAAACTGTACTCCAGTAATGGTATTGTTGGCTTGGTGTATTTAAATGACTGAATGAATTATTTTCTGTTTATGAGGAAAAAGAGGGGGCAAATTCTGCAAATATTGCAAATATGATCTTTTTAAAAACGTATTAAGTGCAATGAGTGCTTATTACATTACTATAATTTTACAAACAGCAGTATGTTAACTGTAGCATTTGTAGAGCCTCTTTGTGATCTTTTAAAAAGCAGTAAATTTATTGTAAGTCATTTTTCTTATTCCTATATTACTGTAGTGTAATATTGCATAGGAATAACGCTAGAATTTCTATGGTTCTTGCTTTGGTTCAGATAGTTTGTGGTAGTTTCATGAAGTGTGATTCTTTTCCCATATATTCAAAACAATTATATTTCAGCACGCAAGAGAATATGCTGTACATTTATTCTTTGGTTCTATGCAAAGATATTTGACACACATCTATATTATATAACTTTAGAAATAAAAAACATAGTCTCCTTATATGCATGGTTAATTTGGTCATTTAAGTCACTGACCAGTAAATTGAATCTATAAAAACAGCTGAGATAGACAGAATTATTTTAGTCAGCTGGGCATTTGATACCAAATGGGAATAGTTCTTACATATTTGTCATCCCAGAGGGATAAGTGAACATGAATCCCCATGTACACTGCCTCTGGCAGCCAGAACCGAGATCCTGTGGGGAGCAGTGGTTGTGACATCCAAACAGGGCACGCTTTAGGTTCTTCCTAGATTTTGCCTAGATTTTGGGAAAGTCCTTTTTGAGACTTTCTCATTTGTAAAAGTGGGGATAATATCATGTAACTTGATGCAGTGGCTTTAAAATGTTTCTGACACAGCTATAATAAGAATATATTTTATATGACAACCTGTACACACATAGTTGCACCAGGCACTTTTATAGATACATACTTACAGACATATAAACATATATATATATATATATATGCATATATATATATATATATGCATTTTAGGTTCTGGGGTACATGTGTAGAACATGCAGGATTGTTGCATAGGTACATACATGAGAATGTGGTTTGCTGCCTCCATCCCCCTCATCACCTATATCTGGTATGTCTCCCCATATTGTCCCTCCCCAACCTCCCTACCCCCGGCTGTCCCTCCCCTATTCCCCCCCAACAGACCCCAGTGTGTGATGCTCACCTCCCTCTGGCCATGTGTTCTCATTGTTCAACACCCGCCTATGAGTGAGAACTTGCAGTGTTTGATTTTCTGTTCTTATGTCACTTAGCTGAGAATGTTGGTTTCCAAACTCATCCATGTCCCTACAAAGGATACAGACTCATCATTTTTATGGCTGCATAGTATTCCATGGTGTATATGTGCCACATTTTCCTTGTTCAGTCTGTCATTGATGGGCATTGGGTTGGTTCCAGGTCTTTGCTATTGTAAACAGTGCCACAATAAACATACATGTGCATGTGTCTTTATAACAGAAGGATTTATACTCGTTTGGATATATACCCAGTAATGGGATTGCTGGATCAAATGAAATTTCTATTTCTAGGTCCTTGAGGAATTGCCACACTGTTTTCCACAATGGTTGAACTAATTTACACTCCCACCAACAGTGTAAAAGTGTTCCTATTTCTCCACATCCTCTCCAGCATCTATTGTCTCCGGATTTTTTAATGATCACCATTCTAACTGGCGTGAGATGGTATCTCAGTGTAGTTTTGATTTGCATTTCTCTAATGACCAGTGATGATGAGCATTTTTTCATGTGTTTGTTGGCCTCATATATATGTCTTCTTTTGAAAAGTGTCTGTTCATTTCCTTCGCCCACTTTTGAATGGGTTTGTTTGTTTTTTTCTTGTAAATCTGTTTTAGTTCTTTGTAGATTCTGGGTATTAGCCCTTTGTCAGATGGCTAGATTACAAAAATTTTTTCCCATTCTATTGGTTGCCGGTTCACTCTAATGATTGCTTCTTTTGCTGTGCAGAAGCTCTGGAGTTTAATTAAGTCCGATTTGTCTATTTTGGCTTTCGTTGCCATTGCTTTCGGTGTTTTAGTCATGAAGTCCTTTCCTATGCCTGTGTCCTGAATGGTTTTGCCTAGATTTTCTTCTAGGGTTTTTATGGTGTTAGGTCATATGTTTAAGTCTTTAATCCATTTGGAGTTAATTTTAGTGTAAGGTGTCAGGAAGGGGTCCAGTTTCTGCTTTCTGCATGTGGCTAGTCAGTTTTCCCAATACCATTTATTAAACAGGGAATCCTTTCCCCATTGCTTGTTTTTGTCAGGTTTGTCAAAGATCAGATGGTTGTAGATGTGCGCTGTTGCCTCTGAGGCCTCTGTTCTGTTCCATTGGTCTGTATCTCTGTTTTGGTACCAGTACCATGCTGTTTTGATTACTGTAGCCTTGTAGTATAGTTTAAGTCAGGTAGATTGATGCCTGCAGCTTTGTTCTTTTTCCTTAGGATTGTCTTGGCTATGCAGGCTCTCTTTTGGTTCCAGATGAAGTTTAACGTGTTTTTTTCCAGTTCTGTGAAGAGGGTCATAGGTAGCTTGATGGGGATAGCATTGAATCTATAAATTACTTTAGGCAGTATGGCCATTTTCACAATATTGATTCTTCCTGACTCTGAGCATGGTATGTTTTTCCATCTGTTTGTGTCCTCTCTTATTTCCCTGAGCAGTGGTTTGTAGTTCTGCTTGAAGATGTCCTTTACATCCTTTGTTAGCTGTATTCTAAGGTATTTTATTCTCTTCATAGCAATTGGGATTGGCAGTTCGTTCTTCATTTGGATCTCTTTAAGTCTTTTATTGGTGTATAGGAATGCTTGTGATTTCTGCACATTGATTTTGTACCCTGAGACTTTGCTGACGTTGCTTATCAGTTTAAGGAGATTTTGGGCTGAGACGATGGGGTCTTCTAAATATATGATCATGTCATCTGCAGATAGAGATAATTTGACTTCTTCCTCTCTTAATTGAATACCCTTAATTTTTTTTCTTGCCTGATTGCTCTGGCTAGAACTTCCAATACTATATCGAATAGAAGTGGTGAGAGAGGGCATCCATGTCTAATGCCAGATTTCAAAGGGAATGCTTCCAGTTTTTGCCCATTCAGTATGATATTGGCTCTGGGTTGGTCATAATAGCTTTTATTATTTTGAGATATGTTCCATCGATACCTAGTGTATTGACAGTTTTTAGCATAAAGCGCTGTTGAATCTTGTCAAAGGCCTTCTCTGCATCTATTGAGATAATCATGTGGTTTTTGTCTTTGGTTCTGTTTGTGTGGTGGGTTACATTTGCATATGTTGAAGGAGCCTTGCATCCCCGGGCTGAAGCATACTTGATCGTGATGGATAAGCTTTTTTTTGTGCTGTTGCAATCAGTTATTTTATTGAAGATTTTTGCAGCTG
>CAUYLG010028436.1:0-99135 GCA_963573385.1 Cacajao melanocephalus | reverse complement strand
GAAAAACATAAAATAACATATCTACACTACAGTGCTTAATTATGAAATTTCAGAATTATGTGAACAAAGAAATGTCTGCATTTTCCAAAAAGCAAAAAAAAAAAAAAAAAAAAAAAAGCAAGAACTGGAATCAGAACAGCTCTGACTTACCAACTGCAACTTTAGAAGCTGAAATACAATGTAACATTCTATAGAATTCTATATACAAATGATCAATCATGATGATAGAATAAAGGTATTTTCAGACAACTTTGAAGTCTAAAAACATTTACCTCCCACACACCCTTTCCCAGCAAGCTATGAGAGGATATGCAACAAAACTTGGAAGTAGACAAGAAAGACTCTGGAATAGACCCACAGAAGCAAGAAGCTAAGGTAACCCCAGGATGATGGCGAAGGCAGATCCCAGCATGACAGCTGGATACCTGAGAAGATGAACAGCCCAGATGAGAGCAGGTCGAAAAGCTCTGGGAGAGACTTCTTAAGGAACATAAACTGGCACAATATTTGATGCAACTTAAGACTTGAGATTTAGCTAACAGGAGAAAAGTGTGGGCTTGAAACTAGAAAACGAAACAAACAAACATGTAATAATTAACTCTAGAAAACAAAACAATGTATGGGAAAGGAAAATAATCATAGTATATCTATTCCGTGGCTCAGCTGTGAGAAGTATTTACAGACATAATAAATACTGAACACTGATCTCACCAAACTACAATATAACCATGAAGAGACAAATTAACAACATAACCAGAAAGTATGCATGAGTATAGTAGGAATAAGAGCTAAATCTTCATTTTTATAAAGGGGAGTCAACAGGTAATTCCTACA
The DNA here is from genome assembly GCA_963573385.1 of Cacajao melanocephalus. Taxonomy (NCBI): domain Eukaryota; kingdom Metazoa; phylum Chordata; class Mammalia; order Primates; family Pitheciidae; genus Cacajao; species Cacajao melanocephalus. The sequence goes on along the minus strand of CAUYLG010028436.1, from coordinate 98,301 downwards.
ACTGAAAAATCAAGTAGAAACAAACCATGTTAATTAGAGAAATCCATGAATTTTTTTTTTAAAAAAAAGGGTATAACAAAATAACTTAAAATATAATTGTTGCTTCAGGGGAAAGGGTTATGGTACAGAGGTGATACACACAAACAGCCAACTACTGGTTTTCATAATAAGCGTCCTAGAATTACCCGACTCTTTAAATTGTATACGTTTATAACTTTGAACAATTTTTTTTTTCCTGAGACTAAGTCTTGCTCTGTTGCCCAGGCTGGAGTGCAGTGGTGTCATCTCGACTCATTGCAATCTCCGCCTCCTGGGTTCAAGCAATTCTCCTGCTTCAGCCTCCCAAGTAGCTGGGACTATAGGCACGTGCCACCACGCCCGGCTAATTTCTGTATTTTTAGTAGAGACAGGGTTTCACTGTGTTAGCCAGGATGGTCTTGATCTCCTGACCTTGTGATCCACCTGCCTTGGCCTCCCAACGTGCTGGGAGGTCAGGGCAGATGGATCACTTAAGGCCAGGAGTTTGAGATCAGCCTGGCTACATGGTGGGCAACCCCATCTCTATCGCCTCCCTCCCTCCCCCCCCAGCAAAAAGGAAAATGTCCAAGATAAATAAAAAAATCTGGTAGAGACAGGAGCAATTCCAGGAATTAAAATGGCTTTACAACAAAAACAAAAAAACTTTAAATTTACATAACATACTCTTTTTAACTATACAGAAAAGGAACACTCAGGAAACAAAAGACCCCTTAAAGATTAAAAATATGATTTTAAAAAAAAACTTTGGCCTGGGCATGGCAATTCACACCTGTAATTCCAGCATTTTGGGAAGCTAAGGAGGGAGGACCAGCTTGGGCAACACAGTGAAACCTCATCTCTACTAAAAATTTTTTAAAAATTAGCCAGGAACGGTGGCCAACACCTGCAGTCCCAGCTACTTGGGAGGCTGAGGCAGAAGCATCACTTGAGCCCAGGAGTTCGAGGCTATAGTGAGCTATGACCACATCACTATACTCCAGCCTGGGCAACACAGCAAGACCCTATCTTAAAATAAAATAAAACATGAACTTAGCAGCTTAAAATAAAAATTTTTTAAATTTAAAAAAATCTGTTAATCAGCTTCAAAAACCTTTCAGAACATAAACATGGTAAAATCACAAAAAGATGGAAAATGTTAAAAACCACCTGATACAACACTAATCCAGGCTTTAGGAGAACAGAGAAAATGGAAGGAAGGAAATTATCAAATAAATATTTTTTCCAAAACTGAAAGACCCCAGTCTTCATACTTACTGGTAAATGTTTACCATAATAAAGAAAAAATGACCCACACTTAGACATCTTTTCAGGCAAGTTCAAAAAATCAAGAATAAAGACAGCCTGGGGAATACTGCAAGACCACATCTCTACAAAAAATAAAAAATAAAGAAAAAAAATTAGCTGGACATGGTGGTATGCACCTGAGGCCTACTTGGGAAGCTGAAGTGGGAGGGTCATGAGCCCAGGAGTTCAAGGCTGCAGTGAGCCATGATTGCACCACCACACTCCAGCCTGGGTAACAGACCAAGGCCCTCTCTCGATAAAAAATACAAATACAGAAAAAAATAATCAAAAGACGATTGCAAACACGTCCAGAGAACAAAAATACATCACCTACAAAGGAACAAGATTTATACATTGTCACTGGAAAACACCAGGATGGTAGAAGACAATAAAGGCACATGGTAGGCTTAATAACGCTCCCCCAAAGCTATCTACATCTTAAACCCCAGAACATGTGAAAGTGGCTTTTGTCAGTAACATATCCAAAAGTCAAAAAGGACTCTGCAGATAAAATTAAGTTAAGGATCTTGAGATGGGGAGATTATCCTGGATAAGCCAGATGGGTGCAATGTCATCATAAGGGTCGTTATAAGAGGAAGGCAACAGGGTCAGAGTCAGGAAAGGAGAGGTTGGAAAGATGGAATTGCTTTGAAGATGGAAGAGGACCATAGGCAAAGAATGTGGCTGCCTACAAAGGCCGGAAAAGGCAAGCAAACAGATTTCTCCCCTAGATCCTCCGGGAACAAAGCCCGGCCGACACCTTGATTTTAGGACTTGTGACCTCCAGAACAATATGATAATCAATGTGTGCTGTTAAGTCACCAAGCTTGTGGTAATTTGTTACAGCAGCAAGAGGAAACCAGTAACAGGCAATACTTTCTAATTCTGAGGGAAAGTAATTTTCAATCTAGAAAGGTCTACCCAATCAAACAAGAATATATCAATGACGAATGAGGGCAGAGTATTTTCAAACCTACAAGAACTCAGATAACTTACTTTCGATGCATGTTTGGCAGCAAACTGATGGAGTAAACTGAGATAACAAAAGACAGCCTGAAAGCCCAAAAGCAGTAGCTCTCTCCAGAAGAGCAATGAAAGAGAGGCCCGAGAGTACAGCTGTGTACTACTCGCAGAGAACAACCAGCTCAAAATGAAAAATTTAACACAAGAGATGGCATGATTTAAAGTTTAGGAAAAAAAAGGATTGAGATGATAAAACTGAGCTATAAGGTGGGGGGGGCAAAAAATTAGAAAACTAAGGGGAAAAACAATAAATTAATAGGAAGCAGACTAAAAATAGCATGATTTTAAGCAAGTTATGGAGAGCAACTAAAAACTTCAACTAGGAATATTCTCCTTTGAGTGGGCTAGGAGCCATGACTGAAAAAACAGGGAAGAAAATATAATCTTCCAATTCTTCCCTGTCTTAGTAGTCTACCTTCTTTACATGGTAATTACACTGTAAATGCAGTTTATTATTATTATTTTGTTTTGGTTTGGTTTTTTTTTTTTAAGACAGAGCCTTGCTCTTTCGCCCAGGCTGGAGTACAGTGGTGTGATCTTGGCTCATCGCAACCTCCACCTTCTGGGTTCAAGTGAGTCTCCCACCTCAGCCTCCTGAGTAGCTGGAATTACAGGCAGCTGCCACCATGCCCAACTAATTTTCGTATTTTCAGTAGAGACGGGGACTCATTATGTTGGTCAGGCTGGTCTCAAACTCCTGACCTCAGGCCATCCATGAGCCTTGGCCTCCCAAAGTGTTGGGATTACAGGTGTGAGCCACTGCGCCCGGCCTAGTTTACTGGGTTTCCACTCTGGGTCAACATATAGATAAAGCACTGGAATCCTGGTTGCAGTTGCAGGGCAGAATGTAAAACTGCAGTGGAAAGAAGATGAAATGACAATTTCATATTTTCTCCTCAAAATTCCCACTACTTCTCCATTCCTCATTCGCAACTTATGACCTTGGTTTCTATTTCAAAGAAAATTGAACGACTCAAAGAGAATTTCCACAGACTCCACCTGAGTCTCTTTATATGTTCTTTTCCCACCTGCCAGACTGAGATAGTCCACATTGCCATCTATCTAAAGCACTCTTGTGCACTGGGCCATCTCCACTCCATTTCCAGTCACCCACTATAGGATGCTGTGACAGCAGATGTCCCCCTCTCTCCTGCATCATCAATATCCCCCTCTCAGCTGGGTCATTCCTATCAACATACAAACATGCTGGTATTTCACCTTAAAAACAAACAAGCAAAACACCCCTCTCTTGACCACATCCTTCTCCATTTAATGTCCCATTTCTCTGCTCTTCTTGAAAGCAGTATCCCTTCAAAGAGTTGCCTAAACTTACTGGTTCATTTTCCTCATTCTCTCTTCTTTGTTTCATATTTTTTAAATTAATTTTTAAAATTGAGACAGGGTCTCACCGTGTTGCCTAGGCTGGTCCTGAACTCCTGAGCTTAAGTGATCCCCCCACCTCGGCCTCCCAAAGTGCTAGGGTTACAGGCGTGAGCCATTGTGCCCAGCCACTCCATTCTCTCTTAAACTCATCCCAGTCAAGGCTGTAAGCCTACCACTCCAACAAACTTCATCAAGGATGCACACCATGTTGCTAGATAGTCAATTCTCAATCCCCATCTTACTTCTGTTAGCAGCAGTCTCACCTTTCATATTGGAGAATAAATAAATCAAGACAGAGATATAAAGAAATTATCTAAAATTACAGAAGTAAAACAAATTAGACTGAATGTCAGTCAAAGGGGTATTGTCTTCCTGAAGGCTTCTGTATATTTATCTTATTCCTGTGTGATTTTAATAAAACAATTTAAGAACAGGTTTTAAGACATAAATAATAGAGTATCATCTTACACAGCAATTAGGTTCTAAAGTCTGAGCATAAAGCAAAAAATCAAGTTTTAACAAAACCACTTTGAAAATCCCTTATATTGTCCATAATGTACGGAATGGTGCTGCCTTTCAGTAAGTTGAACACAGTTTTTCCCCTCAGACATTAGCCCATACAGCACTTTGTCAGTTAAACACAGATGATTCTATTTAGGAACCATCCTATAAAGACTGCATGTTGTAACTTTAAGCACTAGATTGATATTCTGTTTATTGATACTCACTAAAGAGGTACCCAAGAACAAAAAAACAGCCAAGACAATAAAAGATTCCACCTACCATTTCATGCATACTCCATGAATAAAATGGCAGGCAGAATTATTGGCACTATATAAACAGTTTCTCTTTCCTTCTTTTGAGACAGAGTTTCACTGTTGTCACCAGGCTGGAATGCAATGGTACGATCTCGGCTCACTGCAACCTCCACCTCCCGGGTTCAGGCGATTCTCCTGCCTCAACCTCCCAAGTAGCTGGGATTACAGCCATCCAGCACTATAGCTGGCTAATTTTTTTGTATTTTTAGTAGAGACGGGGTTTCTCCACGTTGGGCAGGCTGGTTTCGAACTCCTGACCTCAGGTGATTTACCTGCCTCAGCCTCCCAAAGTGCTGGGATTATAGGCATGAGCCACTGTGCCCGGCCTCTCCCTTTTTTTCTTTTGGCCAGGCACATATAGTTATGTCTGAGTTAATTAAATGCACGTTAAGAGGCTCCATTGTGCAACGATACGTACAACTTCACCACAAATATAGTGACACAGTGATCCTGCCATGGAACTACTAGTTACTCCAAGTTAGGGCAACTTTCTTATCTAACTCATTACTATTATTTTTCTGAGCTACTCTGGGTCACTCTGCCTATCGGATAGCCCTGCCCTGTCTATGGAGCAGTCAAAAAAAAAAAAAAAAAAATTGTTTCTGGTGCTGAAGACAACTTTCACTCCTAAGAAATCCAACCCCAAAACAGTAAAATGAATTTTATCAGTAGTTTTTCAACTGCCCTTAGCTCCCATGGCTCTGTGACGCATCTTCTCAGGGTAGGTAGAATCAGTGCATAAGAATGTGACACTCCCCTCTTGGTTCCACCACCTGGTGACTTTGGAAAAGCTCTTGATCTGTGATCCAGCTTTACTCTCTACATTATATAAATGCCTGATATAACTAAGTTGGACCAAGTTGTAGCTCAAAAGGTACGGAGAGTCTTCCTACACAGAACTCACTACTCTCTAATACAAAGATAAAACACAGCATATGTTATTTCAATGCTAACAGGTATTACGTAAATATCAAACAAAGTTATCAAGAAATGATTGCCTTCATTTCCCACCTACAGTTTAGGAAAAACAGATCAATAATAACTTTTGGAGGCAGGAGTATAGGAAAACAACTGTTACAGATGAGAATTTATATTGTTACAATTCTTCTAGGGGCCAGTTAGGCAATATATTCTAAAAGACTTTTTAAAAAAAACAATGTACAAGGCCGGGTGCCATGGCTCAGGGCTGTAATCCCACCACTTTGGGAGGCTGAGGTGGGCAGATCACTTGAGGTCAGGAGTTCAAAACCAGCCTGGCCAACAGGGTGAAATCCGGTCTCTACCAAAAATACAAAAATTAGCCGGGTCGGGTGGCGGGTGCCTATAATCCCAGCCTCAGGAGGCTGAGGCAGGAGAATCGCTTGAACCCAGGAGGCGGAGGTTGCAGTGAGCTGGGATTGTGCCATTGCACTCCAGCCTAGGCAACAAGAGTGCAAACTCTGTCTCAAAAAAAAACTATGGGTCCTTTGTCCCAGCAACTACATTTCCAGGGAACGTAGATCTGTGCAATCTGATACAGTACCCACTTGCTACACATGGCTACTGAGCACTCAAAATGTGTCTAGTCCCAATTGAGATAAACTGTGATTATAGAACATACTCTAGATTTCAAAGACTTAACACGAAAAAAGGAATGTAAAATATCTCATTAATATTTTTATACTGGTCACATATTAAAATAATGTTTTTGAAATATTGGGTTAAATAAATCTAAAATTAATTTTACCCATTTCTTTTAAAAAATGTGGTTATTAAAAATTTTTAAATTACGTGTGGCTTGTACTATATTTCTACTGGACAGTGCTACTTTCAGACAAACTGCACAAATATGTATGTATAAGGATGTTTATCAGAGCATGTTTTATACAAGCGAAAGCTAGAATAAACTTAAGACTCATCAATACAGACTGGTTAACTAAATTGCAACAAATCTATAAAAAGGAATACTCTGTAGCTCCTAAAACTGCTGACGTACATCTAAATATACTGACATGAATTAGGTAGAAAAAATAAGCTTGAAAATAGTACATATTTATATGATTCCATTTTTTTTTTAAAGTGTGGTGTGTGTGTGTGTGTGTGTGTGTGTGTGTGTGTGTATGCACGTGAAAAGGTCTGGAAAGATATTCATCAAAATGACAACTATGGTTATCTCTGGGCAGTAGGATTAAGGCTAATCCTTATTTTCTTTGTTATGCTTCTACGTATTTTCTGATCTTTGAAATAAGCATGACATACTTTTATAATTAGAAACACTGAAGCTATTTTAAAAAATGATAGCCATCGGCTGAAACAAAAAGATCAATCTTATTCACATTATCTTGGCTAGATGAAGTCTGCAACAATAAGCGTCCTTAAGCCTATACAATGTTACACTTCTGGAGGAGGTTGCAAGTGCCTTTGTCCCAAGCAATACTTAAACCCATCCCAAGTAATTAAAAATATTTCAAGGTTCTACAGATAGTTGTGAGAACTCTGACATGAACCCATAAAGTGTTAATTGAGAGAACTCTGAAATAAGTGTTCACGGATTTGTCACCTAAGGCAACTAAGTTAAAGGGGGGACTCTGCTGATAAAAATTGGCTGCTTATGGGATAGGGTACTGGGTGGCAGGGGTACAGGATTATCACTGTATAGTCTTTAGTATTTTTGAATTTTGAACCATGTAAATGTACTGTCTACTTTAAAATAAGCAAAACTTTAAAAACAAAACATTATCTATCAAGACTCCATAACTGCCCACAGCTTATGCAAAATTTAAAACATGATTTTTTAAGGTGTCTATTATTGCTGAGGACAAATTACCATAAAAAATTTTAGTCTAGTCGCTGGGCGCAGTGGCTTAGACCTGTCTGTAATCCCAGCACTTTGGGAGGCCAAGAAGGGTGGACCACCTGAGGTCAGGAGTTCAAGACCAGCCTGGCAACATGATGAAACCCCATCTCTACTAAAAATACAAAAATTAGCCGAGCATGGTGGCGTACACCTGTAGTCCCAGCTACTCAAGAGGCTGAGGAAGGAGAATCGCTTGAACCCGGGAGGCAGAGGTTGCAGAGAGCGGAGGTTGCGCCACTGCACTCCAGCCTGGGTGACACAGTGAGACTCCATCTCAAATTAATAAAATAAAATAAAAATTTTAGTATAGTCAAGTCAAAATAATTGGGGGTCTTGGGGAAGGACCACAAAGATATGAGAGGGTAAGTATGAAGTGGGAAATGAGAGGGTACAAACAAAATATGATTTATTAATAGTGAAATTTGTTTTCATACTCTTAGGCATGTAAAAAATCTTAATACTTCCTCTGTATTTATATCACATTATACTGTGTTCTTGGATGTTTTGCTTATGGGAAATATCAAAATGTCAACCACTGTTTCTATTAAAGGTCTTTAATGATACTGCATTTTAGACCTGTAATGAAACATGGTGCTCACTGCAGCCTGTAATGCATCTCATTAAATACATTAATAACATGCATTTCACTAAAAGGTCAACTTATTATGACTGAAGTTTAGCCTTCCTTTAATCACCTCATTTAAAGCTATAGAGCAAACTCTGAAGAAGACAGTGAGTACCTGCTACAGAAATACTCTTTCTTGGATCCTTTGTCTTAAAGAAAAGAAAGAGGAAAAAAAAAAAAAAAAAGACATGCACTCACAATTTGCCACCCATCCAAATCAGTTATGTTTTTTGTTTATTTTTTTGAGACGAAGTTTCACTGTCTCCCAGGCTGGAGTGCAATGGTGTGATCTCTGCTCACTGCAACCTCTGCCTCCTGGGTTCAAGCAATTTTCCTGCCTCAGCCTCCCAAGTAGCTGGGATTATAGGCACCCGCCACCACACCCAGCTAATTATTTCGTATTTTTGGTAGAGATGGGGTTTCACCATGTTGGTTCCGAACTCTTGACCTCAGATGATCCACCTGCCTTGGCCTCCCAAAGTGTTGGGATTACAGGCGTGAGCCACTGTGCCAGGCAAGTTATGTTTATTAAATTACTGTCAATGTTTTTATGTGGGATTATAGTATTATAATTTTACTGATGAGGGGATGTGCATTATTTGCTTCAAAATAATCCAGAAGGTAAGCGGGGTTGTTACAGCTACAGATGAAATAAGACTGGCCATGAGTTGATTATTGCTTAAGCTGGTAAAGGCATATGGGGGCTCATTGTGCTGTTTCTCTACTTTTATATGAATTTAATATATTCCACAATGAAAAGTTTTAAATAACTCATGCTGAGATTTCTTTAACTTACCTTCTTCCTTACATATCATTGCCACCAACATAAAAGACATACCTCCTAATACTGTAGAAAATTTTAAAAGACAGGAAAAGCAAACTTTTTTAGACAAATGGTTTTGTGCACAGAAAACCCCTAATTTTGTTCAGATTACTCCATGACTTACCACTTATGCCGCCACTAAAAAGTCAGACGATGTCTTTGAAATTACTTCCATGGTTCAAGAGTTTAAATTACCAACATGTAACAGCAAAGTGACTGAGGACTAAGTTCACGTGTTAGGGGTGGCGTGTGGAAAGGAAGGAGAGAGTCATTTAGTTTCTGAAAAGTAGAGTTCAGGGTGCTGGAGCTACAAAGGCATGATGCTCAAGAGTTTACTGGGGCTAGAATACAGCTGGAAGTCTGTTATTTTAGAGGCCACAGTAGGGCTATCAGAGTAAGTGCCAGTGCCAAGGAGAGACTATATTGAGAAAACACAACCTGAAGACAGGATTCTAAATGCAATGAAAATTGAGAGGATACAAAAAGAGTCAGAGAAGAGATCAGAAAGGTAGAACTCAAACAGCGTAGGTAGTGTCATCAAGCCAAAGAAAAGTATTTCAAGGCAAAGTCAAATACTTCAAGGAGGTAATAGCTGGCTCTGGCAATAAGGAAATCTGTAGCCATCTTTGCACAGGGTCTTTAAGAGGTCAACACTGCATTATAAGTATTGGTAAACTATAACACTTTCTATAACAATTAGTTAATTTAAATTATATAAAAGAATCTAACTACTAATAAAAAAGTAAAAGATACTGAAGACTGGTGATGCTCAGTTATACTGATAACTACTGAGTGATTGCTCACATGGTTGAACACAGCCAAATGCCTTTGAGCAAAAGAAGATAATACTAGTACCTAACATTTATGGTGAGATGTGTGCCAGACACTGTGCTGATGCTTTCTATCGATTATGTCCTTTAATCCTCACAACCATATTATCCCCATTTTACTGTGAAGTTAAGTAACTTGCCCAAGGTCACATGGCTAACCGATTGCTGAGATGAAATCTAAACCAAGGCAGTCTGACTTTACTCTGTAAGACCAAGCAAATCGAAAAGAGATTTAATTAAAGACAGCAAGTCACAGGGTTTGTTCTGGGGTTGGTACAAATTCACCAGCTATATATATAGCATCATATAAATTGGTCATCCGAAGTAATGTGCCCAAGAATTTTCTCTCTCTCTCTCTTTTTTTCTTGAGACAGAGTTTCACTCTTGTTGCTCCGGCTGAAGTGCATGGCACAATCTCAGCTCACTGCAACCTCTGCCTTCCGGGTTCAAGTGATTCTCCTGCCTCAATCTCCCAAGTAGCTGGGACTACAAGTGTGCGCCACCATGCCTGGCTAATATTTGTATTTTTGATAGAGATGGGATTTTACCATGTTGGCTAAGCTGGTCTCAAGCTCCTGACCTCAGGTGATCCGCCGACATCAGCCTCCCAAAGTGCTGGGATTACAGGCATGAGTCACTGCACCTGGCCAATAATTTTTTCTTAAATTCTGTTTACCAAGACAGGGGAGTATACAACATATTATGCCATTTTGCCACAAGAAGACTGAAACAGACAAAAATTAGCTACTCTTCAAATTCACAGAAATTCTGCTTACTAGAAATCTCCCTACCCTCCCTTCTTAAAAGATGTAATACCAAACAAACTTTCTTTCTTCTCCCTCCTCCATGACAACCCACCCTGTCAGATTAATAGACACTGAAAGATTGAGATTCACCAATGAGGCAATTGGTTAAGTACAAAAAAGAGTAAAAAGATCAGAACAAAATACAAGTCAAATAACATTACAATGATTAAAGAAACTAAACGGGCTGGGTATGATGGCTCATACCTGTAATCCCAGCATTTTGGGGAGGCTAACATGGAAGGATCACTTGAAACCAGGAGTTTTGAGACCAGCCTGGTCAACATAGTGAGACTCTATTTCTACAAAAAAGAAAAAATTAGTCAGGCATGGTGGCTCATGCCTGTAGTATCAGCTACTCGGGAGGCTGAGGTGGGAAGATCGCTTGAGCCCAGGAGTTTGAGGCTGCAGTGAGCTATGACCACGCTACTGCCCCAGCCTGGGCAACAAAGCAAGACCCCGCCTCATAAAAAAAAACGAAGGGTACCAAGAATATGTGTCCATTATACTGGACACTGACTAACTCCTAAAATATCTATATTTTAAGATGTATTTTTAAAAATAAAAAAGGCTCAAGCAAGAAGGATGAGGAACAAAATGAAAAAGATCTTATTGTGAAACATTTAAAACATTTAATCTAGAGCAGTCTAGGTCTCATTCCAAAGGCATAACAGGAAGTAGGGTACTAGGGCACTAAAAATAGCAGAGAAGTGCTCCAAAAATCTCAAAAGACTTGAAAACCATCAATCTGTTATCTATTTGAGAGAGAGAAAGGAGGCAAAGACAGGGAAGGGGATATGAACAGCCCACCTCACCCTCACAGGCTACACAAGGTTTCTGGAAGACTGCCCAGACTTCCCACAGGGGAAGACACACATTTCAAGTGTGGCAAGACACAAAACAAAACAATTGGACTCTAGGAAGCCACTCCTAATTACATCAGGTATTAATCTACGAGAAACGTTCACTGAACTCCCTACCCTGGAAATCCTATACATTGATCTTCAATGGCTTAAGGTGGTTCTACCTACAGACAAATGCCAAATTAGTTATCTTTCTCCATCCCTCCCAACTCTACTCCATGATACTAACAAAATAAGTTTCAGGTTGGGCGTGGTGGCTCACGCCTGTAATCCTAGCACTTTGGGAGGCCGAGGCGGGCAGATCATCTGAGGTCAGGAGTTCCAGACCAGCCTGGCCAACATGGTAAAACCCCGTCCCTACTAAAAATACAAAAAATTAGCTGGGCATAGTGGCAGGTACCTGTAATCCCAGCTACTCGGGAGGCTGAGGCAGGAGAATCACTTGAACACGGGAGGTGAAGGTTGCAGTGAGCCGAGACTGTGCCACGGCACTCCAGCCCAGGCCATAGAGTAAGACTCCATCACCAAAAATAAAAAATTAAAACAAGGTTTAAAGAACAAACGAAAACACGGAGTTTCAGCATGTAAAGAAGACATGACCTCAGCTGAGCGCAGTGGCTCACGCCTGTAATCCCAACACTTTGGGAGGCCAAGGCAGGTGGACAGCTTGAGCCCAGGAGTTCAAGACCAGCCTGGGCAATGTGGCAAGACTGTCTATCTTTAAAAAAAGATATATCCCAAACATAGCGCACTCACCTTAAATCTCCCTCTGTCCAGTCCTTCGGTGCCACTGGGCACACAGGCAAGCAGCACACAGGAGGCAGTGTGGTACAGAGGGAAGACTCCTACAGCATAGGGTAGAAGAGCTGGAGCTTCATCTCTACCATACACAAATAAGCTCTGCAACTTTGGGCAAGTCATTCTGGGTCTCAATCCTCACACGTGTAAAATGAAGACATTGGGAACCAAATCGTCTCTCAATTCCTTTTCTCTTCTAGAATTCTTTATAGCTCAGTAACTCTCCTCTAAAATGTGTTCCTCCCTCTGCAGTCTTCCATGCCACTCAAAGATATAAATAAGATCATCTTAGCACATTGTTTTAAAAACCTCTCAAACATAGGAGGCATCTTTTAAGCACATGATACGACCAAGTTTAATGAGCTGAGTTAGACAGTCTTTCTCTCCCTTTGTACACCAGTGGGTTTTCCAACAGTGTCCCCTGAGCTTTAAAGAATTAATTCAGGGCCAGGCTCAGTAGGTCACATCTCAAATTCCAGCACTTTGGGAGGCAAAGGTGGGAGGATTGCTTGAGGTCAGGAGTATGAGACCAGCCTGGAAAACACAGTGAGACACTGTCTCTACAATATATCTAAAAATTAGCCAGACATGGTGGTGCAATGCTTGTGGTCCCTGCTACTCAGGAGGCTAAGGTGGGAGGATCACAGCGGTGGGGAGGATTGCTTGAGCCCAGAAGGCCAAGGCTGTAGTAAGCTGTGACTGCAGCACCGTACTTGAGACTGAGCAACAGAGCAAGACTCTGTCTCAAAAACAAAAAAGAAGCGACTGAGAAAGCCAAGGGGGATGGGGAGGAGAGAACAAGAGCAGGCGACAAGAAAGCAGAAGAAACATGGCTTAAGCTCCTAATCCACTTCAGTCAAAGTTGTCTTCATTTGACAAAGTGGTTTTAAACATCTAGAGAGGACATACGTATTCTTACTGTTTTTTAGGGCGCTGGAAAATTCTGGGCCACCTTTGTCCTTGAACAATGGAAAAACATCTGGTTGAGGAAGTTGGTTGGTGGTCAACAGAGCTTTTTGTAGTTTGATCCTTCCTTCCAAGAGCTGGTCCCACAGTGCTGAGAAAGAAGAAAAGAGAATCCTATTCCTCAATAATAATATGTTCTGGGGGTGAGGTAGCAGGGGCGGGGAAGAACAGAAAACCACACCAGTCTCTAAGCACCACAGCTTTAGCAGTTTTATGCCATGGAAACAAATATTCTCTATTATAGGAAATAAATTCAGTATCTATGAAGCAAATATTTGCCACAGCAGAGTGGGAATGCTAAAACCCAAGGAGAGGAGAAAACACTCTTCAATCTTCCCCAGTTGCCAGAAGTACTAGAGCAGAACCAGCTAAGCAGCTCAGTGCAGAAATGGCTGGCTAAGCATACAGGAATAGGGCTTTAGGCCTCTAGGTAAGTGGGGCATGTCACAAACTAATTGAAAGGACACAGGAGAGAGAGAATAGCCAAAAACAAACAAATGAAAAGCAGACCAAATGCAGATACTTTGAAAAACAGGCAATCAGCAAAACCATGTACAAACCTATCTGGTTCTTCACGGCTCTTCCTTTTTCCACTTCCTCGGACACTTTGACAGTGGAGAAGGTCATCACCACACCATCGTCCTCACTGTTTCTGTCTCTGGCCCTGTCTTCCTCACTCTCTTCCTCACTCTTGCCTTCGGAGTCTTCCTCGTCATCCCCTTCTTCCATGCCACTCTCTTCGTCTTCCTCCTCATCCTCACTGCTCCCAAGGTCATCCATTCCCTCGGTAAACTTCTCAAAGTCACTGATGCTCTGGACGCTGAAGCCTGTTGTTTTTGCAGAGCGGCTTCTGCTCTTCTTGCTCTCCCTATGGTCACCAGACTCCTGTTCCTCAGCAGCACCCAGGTCATCCTCATCAGGTTCCTCCAGACCCAGTCCCTCTGAATCTCCATCTCCACACCCTTCCTCATCAGATATTTCCTCATCTGAACAAGAAGAGAGGGAAGAAAGAGAAAAATGGGTGTTACCTGGAGAAAAATATCAAGCCAAATAATTCATTTCAACTAAAGCACTGTGGCATCAGGAGGAAAAATACCTTAATGTACTGAATTCAATTCAACAAATATATTCATTACACATCTACAATCTCTAAAATGCTAAGGGAGAAGCAAAGATGAGTAGAAAAGGAACTAGTGGGAAAAACAGACTCACAAAATTACAATTCAAGGAAGAATCAGAAGTGCTTTGACAACATTTCAGTAACCCAGAGAGTGAGAAATTTTAATGGTGGGGCAAGTGAATTTAAGCTAAGTTATAAGGAAGAGCTAGCATTTGGTCTGGCCCTTGAAGAACAGTAACATTTCAGCTGGTGTTAGATAATTACCAGTTTTCCCAAACCTGATCTGAAAAAATGTACAATCTATCACACCCATGTGCCCTAGTTACTAAATACTTATTAAGCACTTATTATGAGCCAGAGGCTAAGGAAAGGCAAATAGAATTTAATACCTGCAGGGAAGAGTTCATGGTCTGGTAGGAGTGGTAGATATGCATATCAGTAATTACATGACAATGCCATTAGTACCACAGTATACGGAGACGGAACCACTTGACTCTCCTGAAAAGGTGGGGGATGGTTTCATGTGGAGAAGCAGACATTATAATTTTACTTATGAAGCGTAAGGAACAGCTCAGAGACAGAGAAGGGGTAAGAAAAACAGGAAACTGCACTGGAGTACAGAATGCACAGGAAGTGATGGGAGATGAGACCAGAAAGTTGCTCAGGGACCAAATCAAGAAGGATCTTTGTCTTTCATGAGGACTCTGATCTTGATCCTACAGTAGGTAGAGTGCAAGTTGAGGCTCCTGGTTTTACTCATGCTTAGAGCATCATTTGATACTTAGAGGTTTTGACAGTTTATCCAATCTGTTCCACAGTCGAACATAAAAGCCCCATGTGTTGCAAGCCAGGAGTCTTAGATCCAGGGACCAGTTTCCAAAAACTTTCTTCAATAAAATAAAGATTTTAGGAAAATGTGATGGGTCTTCAGCACTTCTTTAAAGAGTTAGACATAAACTTAAGACACAGACAAAGCTGTCAAAAATATAAACACAAGGCTGGGCGTGGTGGCTCACGCCTGTAATCCAAGCAGTTTGGAGGCCAAGGCAGGCGGATCACCTGAGGTTGGGTGTTCAAGAGCAGCCTGACCAACATGGTGAAACCCCGTCTTAAAAAAAAAAAAAAAAAAAAATATATATATATATATATATATATATGCATATATAAACACAAAAACTAAGTGCCAAAACAGTAAACAGAAATTGTTATTTAAATTCTTTGAATGAATGCCATTTCTCGGATTAAGAAACATCCATACAGTGTTTACTAAATTGTACATCTTGGAATCAGATGGCCTTCACTTGAATCCTGGTTCTTCCGCTTACTAACTATATGACCTCAAGCAAAATTACTTAACCAACTTGCCCCTCAATTTCCTTATCGGTAAAATGGGACTAAGTAGCAACAACCTTCTGGGAGATTGGGAGGATTAAATTAGGTGATATATGTAGTGATGACTTTTTATAAAAATCTGTCTAATTCCAGGTAATGTTATAACATTGTTTTTTGAGGACTTACCGTGTCCCAGGCTCTTAGAATTTAAATTGTAGAGCTAGTCAGTGCCTGACACATGGTGAGAACTCAATAAATATTATATTTGTCTCATGATTGGTCCCTTTATCAGTCTCTAGGCAAACAATATGAAATGAGCTTATCAGGAGCTCCCAGAACTACATCAAGGACTAAATCATAGATATTATAACCTAAATGATAGTTCATTTTATATTACCTGTGGATTCTCAGCATGACACCCCTGACCTTTCTAAAGGAAAACAAATGGCATTCTCTCAATAATCACCATATCTAGCCCTTTCTTCCACTCTGAGAAACTTACAATTCTTCAAAACTATAAGCGCACAGACTCCTAACTCTTTTGCAGGGAAAAGAAGGATTATGTGATTTTTACAATGGCAAAAAATGAGTTTCACAAATAACTAGTATTACACAGTGCTTCAATGCAAGACCTGAAAAACCAAAGGAAAGAGGTTGCAATTCGAGGGTAACATGCTCATCAGACACAGTGCTTTTTCAGCTCACGACCCTCTCCAATATCCAGTATCCACTGCCTCCTTTCACTCCATTATAGGGTGAGCCACTAGTCTGAACATAAGGAGTATAGCAACTTAATCACTCTGGGCTTTAGATTCCTTATGAAGTGAAATGAAGTAACCTCTAACACCCTTTCTGACACCAAATCAATGGTCTCTCCTAAGATAACAGGTAGCGGGGGCACAGAGTAGTCTTGCTGAGATCATGGGGGGTGGCGGGAGGATCTTAACGCTAAATAAATTAGGGAAGAAAGAGTTCCATGCAAAAATGTCTACTCACCAGATGATCCTGGCAGAGTCTGCTCCCAATGGTCTTCATTCCACGCTTTTCTAGAGGTGGTTTTGCCGCAATACCTTTTGTCTGTGTCCAAGAGGGAGGCTGATGCCCGTTTTCTAATGCTACCCACTGCTAGGAAATCACTTTCCCCATCTTCCCCTTCATCAAACCTGTCAATCACTCTGGCAGCAGTGGCTGTTGGGGGAGAGGGAAAAGTAATCAGAATCTCCAGGTTAGCAGAAACTTTCATGGGAACCCTGGTCGACCCATTCATCTCACACTTACTTGAATGTCCTCTGCAAAATCCCCATCAACTTCCAGGAATAGTAAATTCATTCTCTCACAAAGTAGAACACTGTCTTATTGCTGTTTCTAAACAGAAAGCTGACTCCCCGCATCTACTAGTAGGATATATTTCTATACCTTGGATCCTATCAAACTAGTTGAATTCCTCTTCCATGTGTGACAGCCACTCCAATGTCTTCAATCAGCCATCACCTTCTCCCCTCACTCCATCCCATTCTTCGGGGAGTTTTCTTTGCTTATTCTGGCTAAACAGCCCAGGGTTCCTTCGACTGATCTTCCTAAGACACGGTTCATCACTCACATTTACCCGTCCTTATTCTCCCTTTCTCACACTTCCGACTCAAGTCTAAAGCAGGATTACTCCCAGCTAGACTCTCAACATCAGCTTACAGAACAGCAGTCTCCGTCATCAGCCACGGAGCAAGTGTCTTCAGACCTCAAGAGGCTTAAACAGCACCAGAGAATCCTTCCATCAGTCTCCAACTTAAGTTTTTAAGGGCAACCAGAGTTAAAAACATGCCACTTTCTTCTCCCGCTTTCTAACGCAATACCAGTATAAGGGCATCCTCAAAGCTAACTTCCAACCTGCTAGCAGACTCTCTGGGTCCCTCCAACAGCCCTGGAGCAAGTGAACCCGAAGGCCAGCTCCTCCTGGCCTGAGCCCTCGGTCTGTTCCGCCCACCCGGCCGAGCTCCAAGTTTCGAGTACATGTGAAAAGAAGACTAAGCCCTCCTCCCGCGCCCGGGGGCCACCCTCGCGGGAGGCGAGGTTCCTCTGAGCCAAGCGAAGGAGCACAGGCCCAGCGGCCTCGCGCAAGCCCCTTCCAGGCCTACCCCGGGCCCCACAGGGCCCGGCCCACCGCTCCGCACGTGGCCTGCCTCAGTCGGGCCTCACCCTCCTCGGGGTCGGCCTCAGGGTCCGCCTCGCTCGGTCGCGGGTTCAACAACTGCTCCAGTTGCAGCGCCAGGGGCTGCGGCCCCGCCATCGTCAGCAGGTCCCGGTCCACTCCGCTCAGCGCACGTGAATGTGTGGCCCAACCCCGGCCTCAAAGCTCCCTCCCCGCCTGCTCCTCTCGCCCGGATCCGATTCCCCGACACCGCCAGAGACCGCGCGGAGGCCACCCCACAGCCCTAGACCGGCAACTTCCGGGAGGCGCGCGGGAGGGGGCGGGGCCTGCGCGTCACCACGGGCGTTGCTAGGATGAAGGCGGAAGCGCGCAGAAGGTTGAAGGGATTGGAGCGGTACGGGCGCGTGTGTGTGTGTGTGCGCGCGCGCGCACTCGCACGGGGCGGGTGGGAAGAGGCGGTGCGGAAGCGCGCGAGGGCACGTGACCGCTTCTGGCGCTGAGCCGGGATTGCGATGCGCGCGGCCGGTATCCCCATGCACAAAATATGCTTCGAGATTTGTGCGAGATTTGCTTAGGAATAAAGCGTAGCGTAGCCGTGTCCCACGGTGGCTGATTTGGGGAGGAGGGAGTAAAGCGTAAGCTGCTCAAACGGCAGGTGCGCAATCGGGCACGCAGAGACTGGGACCCAAAGCACGTTTGGCATTTCGCAATTTAGAGTAGTCTGAGGCCGGGCACACACCTCCCGCCTTCAGCGGCCAGGATTTGGGAATCCTGTGTCAGAGATATGCATGTGTAAGTGTGCGGCGGACTGCTGGGGTCTTTATTAATGGGAATCCCTGTGGTTAAAAATAGTTTCTGTGGCTTCTCCAAGTATCCTTGCCTGAGCAAGGAAAAGGGGGTGGGGTGTGGATTACTCCACTGCGCACCTTTCGGTATTGATTATCTTTGCCGTTCGGAGATGAGGGCATACTCAGACACCTTAAATAGGTGCACAGATGCAGAAAAATTCACGTCTACTGTTAGAGGGGCAGACTTAAAATATAGACTTAATGGTATAAATGTAATTGCACCCGGAAAGACACGATCCCTTTACATCCTCTTTCCTTCATCAGGCATTCCCTGACTGCCCACTATGTAGCAGGCACTGCTAGATAAGATACAAGATAAGTAAGTTGGATTCTCTCCCCACCGTGATCAGCCTAGGAGGGTAGACAAACATGTAAACAGAAGCAGCAATCAGGGATAAGTGTGAGTACAAAGTGGTCTATTCTTAGGGTATCTGTTGGATGTTGCTTGTAGAGACTTAGAACCCTCTAAACAGAATCTGCCTGAAAAGGATCCGGAAAAGAGACGTTAGTGGTGCACTCTGGCAGTCCCCCTTCTTGGGTACAGCCCAGGCCAGTTGGATCCCACAGTTGAACAACTGGGGAACCCTCAGCTCTCCATTGTCTCCCATGGAAACCAAGGGAAGAGAGGATTCCTGACTTTCACAATCATCATATGCCCTCAGGGTCAAGAGCAACGAGAGGACACCACTTTAGTGGAGCTGGCTCCATGTCCCTGTAAAGTGGCTCTTGAGGAATGAAGACAGCCAGGGCTGCAGAGGGGAAGGAGAACCTGTCTGAGGGTAAACACCCTCAGATATGGAAGGAAAAGAATGCCAGGCTAGGCAGGGGACTCAGGAGAAGAAAACTGCTTTTTACCATTCATAAGAGAACTCAGCCTAGGAGGACAGTTTTTTGTTTTCCTCTAATTGCAGTCTTGTGCCTGCATCTGGGCCTCCCGAGCAAAAGTGTGCTCCTTGGGCCTGGGTGAGGTGCCATTGCCTTGGGCTTCAAACCCCACATTTAAGAAACTACCTCCTGCATTCCTCTTCCCTTGCTATTTTGGGCACTTACAATGCTTAGAAACCTGGCCTTCAAGGTAAAGAGAAGGAAGAAGAGAGAAAGGGAGGTGAGGCAGTGCAGAGACCACCTCTAAGCTGTCATGTAAACAGGACACTGCTGGCCAATTTGGGGGCTGTGCTGGGCAAACACTCTGCAGATGCCATAGACCTGTTTACTTACTCTCCCTTCCCTCTCCTGGTCCCTACTGACTTCGGAAGCCATTTTAGCAAGGAATCAAGACTGTCCTACTGTCACACACATCCCAGGACCCCCAAAATGCTTGCCTGGGCTTATACTGAAGGTAGAAAGAGGATACCAGAAGTGGAGGGAAGAGGAAATAATTCTAGGACTTAAGATGCAACTGAGAGTAGTTGAGTCGCGGGACAGGGGAGCAAACTCAAATACTCCCTCTGGGGGCCCCTCCCTACCTGAATTCCAGTGTCTTGAGATGGTGGGGGAAGGGCTTCTTGATGGGGTAGGAGATGGAGAGTGGACTGTGGCAAGGAGTTTCAACCTCTGACTGCTCTAGAGATGAGAGGAACAGGGAGAAGAGAATAAGGGCGAGCAGTTTCCCAACAGAACAGCCTTCTCTGGAGAAGGCATTGGGACACCCGGTCCACAGTCCCTCTGCCTGCTCTCTGCAGGCTGCAAAGTGGCAGGTGATTAGGCACCGCAGATGATGGGCAGGAGCAACACCTTCCAATTGTCCCAAACAACTGTCTTCTTGCTTGACCAGGAGTTTCAAGAGTTTAGGAAAACTAAGTTCCCACTTGCCCCTCCTCAGATGCTGTCCACCCTCAGGTCCCAGCCCCTGGCAATGCCTGTCCTGGCTCTCCACGGGTAATACTTGCCCAAGTGCCTTACCCGGAGCAGCTCTCCGGTGGCAACCAGCCCAGAGAAGTTGGGTGGGTGAGCTTCAGCTCCCTTGCCAGAGCAGATGGTGGCTCCCCGCCGCTGGAACCCTGAAGGCAGGTGGCGGGAGGCACAGAGGTGGTGCTTTAAGATGGCCGCGGGGAGAAACCAGGCTGCCTTCCAGGCTAGAGGGGACCGCAGTGGCGCTTCCCTCCTGCTGCGCCTCCCGCGGGAGCTCCGTCTAGGGATGGTGCGGCGAGTCCCCGCACCTTGGGGCCAGAGGGGCAGCACACCACTGATGGGGAGAACAGGCCCTGACATTTCCAGGCCTCCTCCTCAGAGCCTTCGGCTCCAAATTTGACTGCTGAGCATTGCCACCTGTTCGGGTTTTCGCCAGGATTCAGAATCCCGCGCCGAGGGGAGAGACTGCGCCACTACCACGGAGTTAGAAGAATCGAATCCACATCGTGTGCCCAACTCGGAAACGCTTCTTATCAAATACCCCGATTCCACAATAAAGCTGCTAAATAATTCAGCAGCCTTGATAGGAAAATGCAGCTTCCCAATGCGCCCAGTTCAGTTAAATGATTGTCTTTAAAGGGGGCTAGGGAGTAGGGGCTATGATGAATAAGTTAGCTATGATTTAATGTATATAAACGCTAAAAAGGTAAAAGCAAGCCGATCCAGTGATTGCATATAAAGCAAATAAAGAAATGTACTGCATGCAGAGGCTAGGAGTTTCCAGAGTCTCCTCTGTATTTCATAAATTTTTATTTTTGAAAGAACATTGCCAGATTCCTCCCGGATAGCTTCCTCCCCCATTAGATAAGCCATCATATGGATGCAGTGAAATGTTGCTTATTTTAAAGCCTTCTCTGCAGGAAATATAAACTTGGCTGTGTCTTAACAAAATTTGAAAACGGCACTGGAAATTATATACCATTTAATGTCAAACCTTTGACTTTTTAAATAAGAAAATAAATAATCCAGAGTGAAATCTAGGTGATATAGAAAAGAAATTCTGGATCTCTAATAGCATCTGATATTAAAACACACACATCCATAAGAGTATTTCATAGTAGATAAAATATTCAAATTTCTTCCAAGTCTAGTGAAGGACTAGAAAGAATTGAGCTACTTCTAGAACCTATGGCAACTCCCAGTTGAAATTTGATATCTATATTTATTTTTTTTGTTCATCTTTCAGAGAAACTTAATATGTATCTTGTGCCAGGCAAAATAGTTTTCCTTCTAGGAAACTTCGAAGGTAACAAATACTGTAAAACAACAATTTCATATCAGTTCTGTGAAAGGATTAAAGTATTTCATTTCTAGCTGTACTATACATTCATTTTACATTACCTTTGAAACCACCAAATTAGAAAGCCTTTACATTATCTTTCAAACCACCAAATTAGAAAGCCGGATTATCTATGGGAAATGAATTGAAACTGAAAAGGACCACCTCTAACTATGTATTTACAAGTATCTGATATTCACAAGCCCAGTTTTGCATGTACAGGGAGAGTGAAAGAGGGAATGCCTTGGATCCCACGCCTAATCACAGACCTGGACCACTCATTTTTTAGCCATGGATTTGATTTCTATTTCAAATTCGATATTATCTGCAAAAATCTCTTCAATGGTGTCAGTTAAATCCACAGAATGCAAATCTGTAGCTAATAACAGCAGGAAGCCACAGAGAAAAGCTTGGCGGGCATTAGCAAAAGAGTTCAGCCACAGCCAAGGCAAAAACAGATATATCACCCCAATCCTGCCTCTTTTCCACCTGGCTTCTGAGGACCTCTTCAGCTTCCTATCAGGGCTCCCCTTTGAAAACATCAAATAACACACCAATTATCTAAACATCAGATTTTCTATTTTTATTAAAAACTCACAAATTTATTCAACATGTTTTCTTTCATACAGTGAATGGTCTAATATGCACTGGAGGTCACACAAGCTTAGGTTTATTAGAACAATAAAAGACATATGAGAAATTTAATATATAAAGAAAAAAGTAGCAGCTGTTGACTGCATATTTGACCATAAAATTTAAATATTTTGGACTTTTATTTTAAAGACACAAAAATAAAACCTGTGTGGGTCTATATAAGTCATATTAACAATTCCATGAATGTTCAACAGGACAAAAAATTAGCAAAGATGTTTTTTTTAAACCTTGTAACACTTTTTTTTTTTTTTAACACTTTCTCAGGTTGCTGGTGCCAGGCACCTTTACAGTATTTGTGCTATAATTATTCTATTTGGCAACTGTCAGAATAGCATGTTTTCTCTTTGCCTCGTGTAAACAACACCTTTTTACATACTAGCACAGTGAGCCGAAAGCCCTGCAAATCTGTCAGAACATCTACAGGAAAAGAAAAGGAACAATTTTGGTTGATTGCTCAAAACATTTTGTTTTCGAACAAGAGGTTTCAAAACAGGATATATTAGTAAAACACTGAACTCCTGAATTTAACATTATACGTAAACAGTTGACTGTTTTTAGTTCAATAGTCTTTCTTTTCAAATTTTTTTGTGTGTGTGAAGGTAGAATATTTTTCTTGTACAGCTGATGTTCAAGTCATTTTACTGAGCGGTCTGGCTGGAGACCATCCTATCTAGTGTGTCCGTGTATGTGTGTATGTGTGTGTGTGTAGTTTTGTGAAGGTAGAAGAGTTGATACTGAGGGCTTTACATTTAGAATTTTGCAATTTTGGCAAAACCAAAAACCAAAAATCCAGATAGACAAAAAATATATAGAGAGAGTCCCACCTGATGCACGGCAGGTCGGCGTTTCTGAAGCTATAAGAGTTTGTCGCCACTGTTGTTGAACTCTGAGACAACACTAATAAGGGCTGTCCCAGAGCTAGAACCTAGCTCGCCGGGGAGCGCCCTGGGCCGCTTCACGTCCCTCACCCGGCTTCGCTCACGGCCTCCCTCCCCACGGCTCCTGGCATCGCCAATGGCTGTGCGCGCCCGCGGCTGCCGTGGGCGTCTTTCGCCGCCTGCCTTCCGGGCGCACACGCCC
This sequence comes from Cacajao melanocephalus, assembly GCA_963573385.1. Classification (NCBI taxonomy): domain Eukaryota; kingdom Metazoa; phylum Chordata; class Mammalia; order Primates; family Pitheciidae; genus Cacajao; species Cacajao melanocephalus. The sequence continues at coordinate 74,840 of CAUYLG010028436.1, read as the reverse complement.
TCGGGGTCTGTCCACGGATCCGGGTCCAGATGGGAGGTAGGGAGAGGTCTGCATTTCCCTTGGGGAGCCCCAGTTCTGCACCTCGACAGCCAGTGCACGGATCTCAGTCCCACCTAGAGGCCGATTTGGATCCTATTTCGTGTCCCCCTTTTCCATCTGGTCTCCCCAGAAAGAGAAAGGTTCTCGAGGCTGGAGGAAGGGGGTGGGGACTTGCTTTTTATGTTTTTTTTCTTTTTTCTATTTTTCTTAAATAAAGGTTCATTTCTGTACAACCACGAACTCCACGGACCGTACGAGACCCCGCTACCACACTGCCGCCTCGTTCATTTCGGGGGGATGGGACAGGTGGTTCCCGTAGCTCGCCCCGCCGTTGACCGACAGCGACGAGAAGGGTGGGCTGGGCCCAAAGACCTCGGCCGACATGGAGTGCAGAGGCCCGGGCAGGCTGGGCTCGGGGCTGGGCGAGTCCCCGGGTGGGTGCGCCAGGATGTCGGTGAACCGCTGCGCCTCACTCGACGGGTGGTGGCCCGGCAGCGGGTGCTCCAGGCCACCCAGGGGCGTCCCGGACGGCCCAGACGACGGCACGAAGGGTAGGTCCACTGGCGTCTGGGCCTGCGAGGACGGGGGGCCTTGCGGGAAGAAGTCGTAGTTGCCCCCGGGCCCGTAGTACTCGCTCTGGTAATCTGCGGAGCGGCGGGGAGGAAGCAGGACGTCAAGGCCGGGCCGGGGGCGGGCGGGAGCGCAAGGGAGGGAAGGCGCGCCCTCAAGCGGGCTGGGGAAGGCCACCCGGGGAACTCGCCGACTTCGGAGCGCCCCCGCGGGCCTGGGTGCAGGGAGGAGACTGGGCGCAAGCCCCGGAGCTGCCCCTTACTAGCCACCCCCGTCATTCAAGGCCGGGAATTGGGCCCTCAGTCCCGCCGCCTCCCCTTGATTTACTCTCAGCTTTCGCCCTACTCGCCCCGACTCTCCAGTGGCTTACAGAGAGCGAGGCGTGCCCCCCGAGCCACCACCCGCTTCCAGCGAAGCCCGCCCCGACCTGGCCGTGCCCCGCCAGTCGGCGCACACCCACCTCCATAGAAGGAAAAGGGGCCGTTGGGGATGAGCTCGCCCGGCTCCAGGCGGTCCACCAGCGGCCGCATCCGGCGCGGACTGCGGAAGAAGGCGTGGCGCCGGGCGCCCAGCGCGCTCAGCTGCTTCATCCTCCGCTCCTTGGAGCGCCGGTTCTGGAACCAGACCTGCAGCACACGGCGGCGGCGTGAGGCCACCGAGACTCCATTTCCCGATCCCGGGGCGATCCCGACCTAGCCAGCACCCCTCCACCGCCCGGCTGACCGATTCCGTGTGTGTGTGTGTGTGTGTGTGTGTTGTGTGTGTGTATGTGTGTAGGGTCTAGGGTAGTGGTGACAGTGCGATCTCTGACTAGGACCACTCAGGGCGGGCCCTGAGCCAATGGTGAGCAGGAATCCCACAGGAGAACCTGGACAGGCTGCCCTGTCTGGAGTGGGGGCAGTTGTGGTATAGCTGGGGTTTTTCTAACAGTCACACTATCACAGTTACAGCTTCTCCGGGGCTGTGCACACAGAGACACGATGCCTCTCCAAAATAATGTCAGACACACACCCAGCTTCCATTTCACGGTCTTTTGCAGCAACCCTCCCCCCAACCATGTCAGAGACACAGAAACAGCCTGTGATACCAAAACCTGCAATCTCCTTGTCACACCCATGCACATCTCACAGTGCCAAACATACTTATCCACAGCCTCTTGCCAATAGTGACACAGACACACAACTTCTCATTCATGCACATAGGTTCTCAGTCTCCTGTAGGCCTCAGGGCTTTCCGCCTGCACACATGTGCATGTGCACAGTTAGCCTCCCAGGCTGGCACATCCACCCACACCTACGCAGGGCATCCAGGCCCGGTGAACCGGACAACTAGCACTGAGCCAGAAACTCCCCCTGGCCTGGAGCTTCAGCAGTCCCACTTCCTTTCCACCCACAGGCCCAGCTGCCTCCAGGAGGCCTCTCCTCCCCATTTCACTCCAACCTACTTGAAGCAGAACTGATTCCCGGCCCTGATCTGGGGCTTCTCTAATTGGAGCAAGTGATCACAAAGTTGGAGTTAGAAGGAATTCATTTCGTGCAGAAGGCAGAGGAACTGATTGGTGGACACTGGGACTTTTCTGACCCTTCCGAACCCGAGGTTGGGGTGGGATATGTGCAGAAAGAGAGGTCCCAGCTTTCTCCGGAGTGTTCAGCCTCTGGCTGAGCTCCCACCCCTCCCCCTCCACTGCCACTATCACCTCTGTTGGGCTGGGAAGAGGGCTTTCTAGATGCTGGAAGCCATCATGCATTTCACAGGTGCGGCAGGGTCGGGATGTGTCTAGACACCCCACCTCCAGGCTCCATCTGTCACTTCTCTCTGGATTCTGGGCCCTCCTGGGCTCGGCCTGGGTGCCCAGAGTGGCAATGTGGGCCTCTGTGGGATGGAGAGGCGCGCTGGGGCCTGACCTGAATGACGCGCATGTTGAGGCCAGTCTCTTGCGCCAGCTGCTCGCGGATGTGGCGTGTAGGCTTGGGTGTAGCAGCGAAGGCGGCCTTCAGCGTCTCCAACTGTTTGGCTTTGATGGTGGTGCGCGGTCCCCGCCGCTTGGCGCCCAGGTTCTGGTCGTCATTCTCGTTGCTACCCCCTTCCTTGTCCGACACGTTGGCACTCTCCGAGTCCTTGGCGTCGTCCTGCGACGGGTCTTGGGAATCCGGAGACAAACTGGGGTCACTGCCGGTGGTGGCTGAGAAGAGGGAAGGGACAGGTGAGCCGGGGCCTTGGCGAGCCTTCCTCCCCCAGGACCCGCCTGCCCTAGCCAGTCGGGAATTGGAGCCTCACCCGAGTGGAGGCTGTTCTCTTTGGCAACACTGCTGTTACTTAGGTAATCCTCTTTGCAGACGAACTTATTCTCGTCGATGATGTAGAGCTCCTCGCCGGTGGAGAGCTGCTTGTTACACATCATGCAGGTGAAGCAGTTCAGGTGAAACACTTTGCTCCGCGCTCTCCTCACCAGGTCGCTCGGGGAGATGCCCTGCGCACAGCCCGCGCACTTGGTACCGAAACACCTGCGAGTGGGGGGCGAGGGCGGGGGAGGGTGTCAGCCAGGGGCAAGGGGAGACAGACGGGGAGAAAGAAGATAGTGAGAGAGGGGAAAGATGTCCAAAGTGGAGGAAGTAGGACAGGAGGAATGGAGCGGGGAAGAAGGGAAGAGAGAGAGAAAGAGTGGCAGAATTCCGATTAAACAGGTGAGGAGACAGCAGGAGAGAGAGCGTGGCACCGGGGAAAAGTCAGGGAGGAGATACAAGCGGTTAGAGCCAGGGGCCCAAGCTGCCCCCCAAGCCCCAGCCTCACTCCCAGCCTCATCCCAGAGGAAAGAAGCATCGTCTAAAGAAGGTGGCAAGACAGTGACCCGTGAGGAGGGGAACAGGGGACACTTGTTTTCCGATTAGATTCAGAAAAGTCGAATTCTAATTAGAGCTCCCTATAAACGTGCGCGAAGCACCGCTTTTCTCTCTTTCATCGCAAAAGGACCCGCGTACGTGGGGTTGGTGAGGTCTAGTCCCGCTGTGGGTAAACAAACATAGCCGCGGAGAGCCCTCCCCCCGCCCCGTGGCCGTAGGGGCCTTAGGGCCCCCAGCCGCCACGCGCTTGCCTAAAGCGGGGCAAGTTGGCGAAAGCCGGAGCCGCGGGAGCTGGCTCTGGGCGCCCTGCCGCGGGTTGTGGAAGCCAGGCCTCGGGGACCTACTGGCAGCAGGTACTACGAGTACGGTTTGCCACCCTCCCACTATGATTCAGTAATTGCAGAGGAAACCCGGAGCAGCCCGCGGAGGCTCAGAGGGTCAGCCCATGCGTTCTCCCGAAACACCAGCGAGCACGGAGCTTTGCTCCACGGTCCACGCAACCCAGCCCCAGCCACGAGTCTTGGAACGGCACTAGGGACAGGGCGTCTTGGCGCTCTGAGTGGCTTTGAATGCCTCTTCCTCCCTGCTCCCTGATTTGAACTATGATCACAAACTCAGAGAAGCAGAAACCCCAAGTCAGCCGAATAAACTGCGAGATTTCACATCCTTTGGGTGAAATTACAATTTGCATTTGCGCCTGTTCTTCTCTGCTGACTTGTGTATGTTGTGTGGATGGAGCGGCAAAATTGTAAGTGTAACAATATAATTAAAATGCTAAACGGATAAGGGGAGTAGGGAGAAGTCTCCCCACCAGCGAACTGGGGGTCTCGGCTTTCCCCCAGGTTTCAGCAAGGAGGGTGCTGGCTGTGGCTGGCAGTTCCTAGGAGGGCTACTGAACGGAGCTCGCGGGAGTCGGAGTCGCCTGGGGCTGAAGCCGAACCACCGGCCAACTTGGCAGCCAGGGAAGCAGGAAAAAACTCCGGACGCTTCGCAGGCTACAGTGCAGCAATTTGCCCAGGTCTGCATTCGGAGGCAGGTCCGGGGTTGGGGAAGACCCCCAGGCGTGCAGGATCTGCCTTAAGGCCGAGTTCTTTCCTGCCGCGGACCGGACGATGCAGACACTCCACGCAAAAGATTCCGCGCTTCCCGCCAAGACGGCTCAGGGTCGGAAAAGATAGTGGCTGGGAGCGAACCTGGGCTCAGCCTGGAGGGCAAACAACCCCGAAGGCCCGGAGAATGCAGTTGCTGCAGAGCTTGGCTAGGGGAAAGACAGCAGTCCGGGCTACCACGCCAGAGGCTGTCCTGTCTCTTCCAAGCTTGAAGGGGCTTCTGGGCCGAGGCAGGCTCAGACCCTTTCTTCCTAGGCATGTGCAGCCAAACCCAGATCCATAGTTTCCAGGATGCAGGCAGGGCCGCGTCCCGGGCTCCCAGCGCGCCAGCTGGCGGAGAGGCGGGCGCCCGCGGGACTTGGCTGCCCTCTCTAGAAGCAGCTCCTAACTGGGCTGCGAGGCCACGCTAACCTCTGATCCGAAGCTGGCCGGGAAGGGCCCGCGGGGATGCAGCAGCAGAGGCGTGGGAGGGAAGTACTCACCGGAAGAAGTCGTTCTTGCAGTAAAGCTTGCCTTCCCTGGAGAAGCACTTCTCGGTCAGGTTGCATTTACATTCACAGCACTGGACGCACTTGACGTGCCAGGCCCTGTCCAGCACGTTCAAGAGAAAGCGGTCCAGGATGGGCCTTTTGCAGCCGGCACAGTGAACCATGGTCTTTGGTTTGGTCTGATGAGGCCCAGAGAGAGAGGGGCAAAGTAGAGCCCGGAGGATGACTCCTGAAGACAACCAGCACGAGCTCCCCAACCTCTCCAAAAAGAGGAGACACACTCGGCCGTGCAAGCCAAAACCCGCACCAGGAAATCAAAGTAGGGGGAAGGAAACGGGGCTGATCGGGGGCCGGGGGCGCCTCGGTGGAGTGTGCAGCCGGGGAGTCCCGGGGCCCAGGGGCGGAGCGGCGCCGCCTCAGCTCCCGGGGCGAGAAAAAGAAGTCTCAGGCGGGCGAGAATCCGACCCTTCTGCCCAGAGCCCGCGGAGGAGTGAAGGTCACCGAGAACGGCGGCGGGAACGGAAATAAATAAATAAAAACGGAGACGAAGAAGAAGACGACGACTCGGCGAGCTCGGGTTGCGAGGAAAGCGCCGCTGAGTTCTCCCGGGCTTGAGGTAGAGCTGTCAGAAGTCAAAGTGCATCTACTTTTGTCGGGGTGTGAGGGCGAGTGTGTGCGTGCCAGGCTGCCCACCACTGGGATTTCCCCCCTTTTTAAAAAAAGAAAAGGAAAGAACAAAAGGAGCAGAGAAGCTTTGGATCCTAAACTGCCGGCATCGCGCCGCGGGTCCGGACGCGCCGAGCGCCCGCGCTGGGCCTGGGGGAGGGGACGAGGGCAGACCGCGGGGGGGAGGGAGAGAGGGGAGGGTAGGAGGAATATCTTGGTGTTGCTTGCTGTTGTTGCTTAGGTTTCCCCTGTATTGGAGAAGTGTTTGTGTCAATCGAAAACAGAGAGGGACGACTCCGGGCGGAGGCAGCCAGGCGCACTCGCTCCTTCCCTACCGCCCCAGCCCAGTCACCTCGGCCCTTGGCCTGTCTGGAGGCCTTCGTGTGCTCAGGGCAACCCTCCCTGCGCCCGGTCTCCTTCGGGAGGCACTACGGGCTGGCTTCTCACCGCGCCTGGCCGTGTATCGTGGCTCCAGTCACAACTCGCGGCCGCAGCATCGCTCGGCCCACGCTCCAGCTGCCTCCGTCTAACCCCACAGTCGCTCGACTTTCTGTCCTTTTCCTGTTCCCCTTCTTTTTTTCGTTGTGGTGGCAAATCTGGGTTTCCTTTCTAGCCTCCTTCCTTTTTTTGTTTTTCTTTTGCAGCGGGAGGAGTCTGGGAGGAGGGGGGCAGCTTGGAGAGCTTTTTAAAAAAATGTCCTGGCGCAGTAGCTACAGTAGCCCGGCGGCTGGAACGGCTCGGCGCGGACCGCCGCTATCGCTGCCCGGGCCGCGGCTCGTTGCTGGCCCTCCCCGGGCGCGCGTCCCTCTGTCCCTGGTCTCCTGGCCCAGTCGCCGCCCCGGCGCGTCTCACCCCAGCTCCGGCGGCTCGGTCACTGCTCCTGGCTGTTGGCTGAGCTCTGGAAGCCCCCTCGCCTTAATGCAGCGCCCGCCGACGTCACTGCGGCCTGCGACCAATCAGCGCCTCGCGGTCCCTCTGTAAACCATTCTGCATCCCCCGGCCCGGGAGAGTGCGTGGAGACCGCGTTTAGAGGATCAGTGGCGGCGGCACCCGCGGCTCCGCGCGGCGCGGACGGCGGGCAGCACCGTGCCTGGAACCCCTCCTGCTCCGGTAAGGCGTCGGTTTCGTTGGGAGGGACAGAGAGCGAGAGGGAATTATGCACAGGCAGAGGCCAGAGTTCTGCTGCAGAGTGGGGATAGTCCAAGACCGAGGCTTGTGGAATGCTGGGGTGCAGCAGGGTCCGGAATCCCAGGCGGCTCCTCTGCACAGGTGGGCTTTGCGATTCAGCGGCTGTTGGCATTGTCCCCCTTTACTTTCTTGACCTGGAAGTTTGTCCCAGGCACAGCGCACATCTTTGGAGGGGGAGGGGGCGATTAGCAGCGGAATCTCCCTCCTCCCGTCCCTCTTTCTGTGCCCCCTCCCCCAATCCATCCAAAGTCCACAGGGTCCGAGTCCTGGGCGAGCTGAAGGTCTTTCTCCCGCAGAGCACTCTCGCAAAGTTGATTCGGGCGGTTTCCTGGTGGGGGCGGGAGACCGGAGGCGCGGCGCTGGCGTGGGAGAAGGAGTGGACCGGGAAGCGCCTCGGGCGAGGAGTTGCAATCTTGGCGAGAAAGTTGTGAGAAAACTGTGATCCGGAGACACCTCTAACGTACAAAAACAAACGACTCTGCGGGAAACCGGGGGCTCCAGCGGCGGCCGGGGGTGTTGGTAGTGGCGGTGGGAAGAGGGGAGGCGGAAGGGGGTACCGGGACGCCAGGAAGAGGCTACAGTAGATGGGCGTGCAGTGCATGGGCAGCGTGTGCCCAGCTTCCAGTCCTCCCCTGTCCAGGCTTCGGGTTAGCACCGGCTCCCCCAGAGAACAGCAGACCACACCCTCCATACTTCACTCCTCCGTGAACCCGAAACTTCCTAATCCCGCTCTGGCCGGGAACTCCGGACCGCCGCCCCCAGGGATGCATTTGCTCAAAGGGGGCGGACAGATCCTGGTCTAGAGTGCCTCCGCCTGGAAGAGTTACTCTAGTTCTTCGGAGCACTCAAGTCAAACCCTAAATTCCGTTTCGACCACACCTGTTCTGGGTGGGCTTAACCAGGATTTCTCCTGAAGTGGAGTCTGAAGGTGGTTGGGCTGGGCGGTCCCACTTTTGCTCCCCGTTTTGGTGTTTCGGGGGAGGGGGTGCTAAGAAGGTGCATTTGGCCCGAACATGGAAGGCAAGGAGGGTGCGCGTCCCTCCGGAGCTGGCTGGTATTGTGGAATCGGCCTTTGGACCCCACTCGCGATGCGCAGACCAGACGGAGGCTGAAAGGGGGAAATGCTCGAGGAAGCGCAGTCGCAGTGAGCTCGGGCTGGCAGGGAGTCCAGCTGTGCAGATGGATACCCTCTTCGGACGAACCGGGAAGCTGCTACAGCGAATCTGGCTTGCGCTCCGTGGGACCGTGAGGTTTTAGGGCTCTGCCAACGCCCCTTCGCTGACTCCGCCCGCACCGCCCAGCAACCCCGAGGCCCACAGGCAGGCCCCGCCTTGCCACCAGCGTCACCAAGTCACTGGAAACCGAAGCCGCAGAGACCCGCAGTGCGACTCGTTGGCGTTCTGCCCTGACCCCTGGGTGCCAGGACCCTAACGCCTTCTCCACACCTTCTTGCACACACACTTGGGGACTAGTCAGCTCCCGCGCGCCGCCCGTCTCCGCGGGTCTCTCCCAGGTCCCGGTGCAGGGCAAGGCAGAGGACGGAGAAGGCGGTTCTCCGACCTAGCGGGCGGGCTCCGCGGGCTCGGACTCCGCTTCGCGCTCCTCCTGCGGACCCGGCACTTCCGTAGGTAAGATTCGGAAATCCCTGGAAACGCCAAAAGAAGCTGTGTGGCACGGGGTCTTCACTTCCTCCGCCCGGACCTCCAGGCGCCTCCCAGCCTGCTGCGCTGAGTGAGGCCTGCGGGGAGGGGGCCCATCCAGCCCTGTTGTCCTCACCCTCCTCCCGTCTCCGCAGCTGTCCTGGTTCTCGCTGCCAGCGCCTTCGACCCAACCGCCCCTTTCTGGAACCTATAGTAGCCCGTCCCGGGTGGCTCGCCTCCACCCCCGCCCCAGCTGGGCTCCTTCTCATGCAAAGCAGAGGGGTCACAGTGGAGTGTGGGGCGGTCAGTGGGACCTACCAGATGACAGCTGGACCCGGCTGCCGGCCCTTCCTCAACCCAAGGCCTGTCACCTCCCTCCGGTGGGCAGGAGGGGGTTGCTCCATCCATTTGGGGGTACAAGAACCTTGGGACCTAGGTGTTGGGGAAAGAAGTCCTCTCCCCACAGACAGACCAGCGAGGCAGGGCAGTTGAGGGTTAGCACAGGACGCTCGCTCTAGGGCATCAGGCTCTGTTCGTCCTGGTGTCCAGATGGCTCAGTAAACAGGTCCGCAGGAGCCAACCCTGGCGTCTACAAGGGGTCCGGGAGCGCTACGCAGAGTGCGCCTCTTGGCTCCTGATTCTAGGTTTGGAGTCCAGATTTATCTCCTCCACGGGGACAGCACATTAGACTAATGGTGGGTTTTGTTTTGTTTTCGTTTCCATTGAGCTTTTATTTTAAAACATAATCGGTCGCAGGGACATGGAGGGAAAACTGACCAGGCTTTCTAAATTCGCCATCTCCGAAGCCGCTCAGCTCAGCTCTGCATTTAAGCCGATGTCCGTTCAGCGAAGAGCACCAACCTTCCCCCTCATCTTCGCGGCCACACTTACTGTCTGCATCCTCAACTACACAAGCGCATTCCTACCCAACGTCCTCCAAGTACCACAGACCCACAGCCACTTACAGCGCCCGGGACCGGTACATTCTGGACCAGGTGCCGCAGGGGTCATTTTCACTGATAGCTCAGTGATTGCAGAGTCCTTTCCACCCACCTCCCAGGCACCCCCGGATACGGCCCCAGAGGGCCTAGGAGGTGGCTTTCACAGTCCAGGTTTCTCTTCTTGAGAAGTTCCTTGACGATCAGCCCCAGGGGGACCCTGGTCAGAACCCGGGTTGGAGAGGGTTCTGTCAGCCCTCCCCAGCTGCCCTGCAGTTTGGGGAGCCTGAAGGTGCCCATCTCGAACTTCCACCTCCCTTCTTCCCCCCTTCCCCCACAAGGTTTCGGATTGATGCTCGGCCCTGCACCGAGCCTGCTCAGTCACCCTCGGCTGCTATAGATCCGAAGGTGGTGGCCGCCCCTGGCCATTTTCCTCCTCTCCCTTCCGCTCCAGACCCAGCCCAAGGCCCAGTGAAGAGTGATGAGACCGCGAAGGGAGGTGCCTGGGGCGGAGCCGGCTCCAGGAGGTTACCCCATGCTGAGTACACACCCAGCTACACCGTCCCGGATGAGGGAGAAAGGAGCCAGCCCGGAGCACTCCGGGACTCTGCTGGTCCCAGAGGCCACACAAACTCTGCCCAGACTCAGTGAGGCCGAGGTAATGCAACGCAAGGAACCGCGTGGATGGGGTCACTCGGATCTGAGCGCCAAAGTCTCCCGCCTCTCCTTCCCCTGTAGTTCTCTCCGGACTTAAACTGCCTTAATTTCACCTATCACTCTCTCATGGAAATGATCTACTCCTGTGCAGTACTTTACAGTTTGTATCACGGTCTCCCCTGAGCCGTAAAGCAAAGTGGTGGGGCGGGGTGGGGGGTAGAAGAGAAGGGTACTGTCTCCACTTTCCCGGCTGGGAAGCCCAAGTTAGGGGGCTTGCCCGAGATCCCTAGGTCATCGCACTATTTAAGGTGAGAAGTTGTGCGGGTGGGGCTTGGCACCTTCCTCCAGTGTGCACTTTGCGCCTGGCCCTGTTTTCTAAGCAAGGGGGCTTGGGCAGGTTAAAGGGGAGCAGGGACCGCCGGACCGGGAAAGGGCAGCATCCGGCAGCACAGGGCGTCACGGTGTGTGCCTGGCTTGGGTAAACAACTGGGGCTTCCCACGAGCGCTGGGCGTGGGGAGGGGGGAAGGTGGGAGGGGGGAGGCAGGGGGCGGGCGGAACAGCGAGGTCAAGCGTGGAGATCCCAGATGCGAGTCAGCTCCGCGCCACGGAGCAAAGACGGGACGTGGATAATCTCGAGAGGGAGTGGCTGAGCTGAAGAACAGAAGAGAGAGACACAGGTAGAAGTGAGGAGAGAGGGACAGGAAAAGAAAATAAAGGCAGAAAACCAGGGAAAAGATGAGATGGAGTGTGGAAAAGCAGGCGCGGATAAAGGAAGGAAACATCTGGTCACGGAAATGCGGGGAGGAGTGGAGGGAAAAACAGAAAAGAGACCCAGAGAGAGACCCAGCCACGAAGAAGGCGGCGGGGACCGGGAGCCGAGGGCCCTGTAGGCACAGAGGGGGCGTCCCGCGGGTCTGGGGTGTGAGGCTTTGGGACAGGCGTGCGTGTGGTGAGAAGGAGGCAGCGTGTTTGGTGGGAGACTGCGCCCGTGGAAAAGCGGCTCTGGGCAGGAATCCAACAAATAAATAAAACGTCTAAGACGGCGTGACAACAATGTGTATTTGGGTGCGTGCCCGTGTTCCTCTGTCTGAACACACTCACACCCAGTAAGGAAGACAAACGGGGCTCGTGCCTCACAGTAATTAATCCTCTCACTAATTGACTCTCTCCCCTTACCTAATGGCGGTGGTCACTGCTGATATCTGGAGAGAGATCAAGTCGGGGGAGACAGAGAGAGAGAACCCCAAAGCTAACGACCTTTGGGACTGGGATTGAGTTTTTTCTGAACTTGGCAGCTCTAAGCCCTGCCCCCACCCCCACTTTTGGGCAGAGTTCCATAGATGTTGCTGCCTTCCTTCCCCCTCCAGGTTTTGGGCAGCATTGATAAAGATCTCCTCAGATTAGGGTGCTGTGGTCACACACTGAAGCCCTTCTACTGCCCTCCACCTGGGGAGATCAGTTTCAGAAGCTGAAAGGCGCCCCTGCCCCTGGGACATTTCTCACCCCCCTGCAATACCAAAGCGCCTCCTCCTCTGTTGTTCCCCCCAGGGGCCCAGACCCTGCACCCGCTTCTTTCAGACTTGGGTTGGGAGACACAGAAGTGCAGAGGGGCGCAGTTGCCACCTGGCAAGAGCGAGGCCTCCAGGGACAAAGGCGGGAAAGATGGGCTCTATGCACTGTGGGAAGGAGCACCAAGTGTGTGAGAGGCAGGAAGGTGGGCATGTCTCCGTGACTGTGAGGGCAACAGTTCTGGTCTCTCTGAGTGCGGGGAAGGCCCCCTATGTTCCCTCACAGCACCCTCAGTTATCAGGACTGGGGAGAAGAGGCGGGGGACTGGCCTGGGACGTGATGGTCCCCTGGGTAGCTGAGTTGGCTGGAAGGGGCCCAATGCCCGAAGTCTGTCTGGTAATGCAGCTTTGAGGCTTGGGTTTGGGAGGTGAATGTCAACTCTCACTCCTGCCAGGTGGCAGCTTTGCTCTGCTGGCCTCCTCAGAGGCTAAAGAAAGCAATGCTGAGATCTATAAACCACCCAGCCCAGAGAAAGGAAGGAGGGAGGAAGGGCAGCTCCCTAGAAAAAAAATCCACTCCCCCTAACCACTAAACACATTTTTAATTGCCCCTTGGGAACATTTGTACATTTGACCAAAGCAAATCCCCAAGCAGTAGCAGCAAAATGAGTCGTAGGGGTTGGTGGTCCAGAGAGAGCTGGGGATCCGGAGAAGGGGAGGTGAGGAGAGGTGGTGGGCGTGGGTGGGGAGGTGAGGAGAGGTGGCGGGCGTGGGTGGGAAGGTGAGAAACTTGCCTTCTTCCTCACCGTCTGTCAAGCTTTAGAAAGAAAGTGAGCAAGAGAAATAAAGTTCCAGAGGAAAGAAAGAGAAGGGCATATAAAAGGCAAATCCAAGCCGGAAAGGAAAGAAAGTGAAGAAGAAAGAAAAAGGCGGGGAGGGGGGAGAGACTATAATAAAAGAGGGTGAAGGCGGCCCCAGGAGGCTGGGCCTCGTCCCAAACCATCCGTCTTCATTGTCTCCGTGTGTGCAAAGGCAACTCCGGCATAAGGAAAACCCACTATTGGAGCCGAGGCTTTATTTTATATCCTATACATCAGGAGGGAGGCAAAGCTTTATTTTCGCCAAGAGACAGATATTTTATTTCTCTCTTACGGTTTTATGTGTGAGAGATGTCAGGTTGCCACAATGGATGGCTAATGCATAGGCAAGAGGAAGCCGTGTTGGCATGCTGTGTGTCATGGGGTCTTGGGGGGGTGAGCGGGCCTGGGATTTAGGGCTGATGGGACACTCTGGGGGATTTCTGCTAAAACATCTCTCTTCATAAATCCAGAAGCATGGTCAGCTCAACAGGGAGAAGAAGGAGTTTTAGAGGGAAAAGAGTTGGGCTTAGTAATAAATGAACACACAAAGGAACCGCTTACCTTCCAACAGACTCGGGCAACAGGGGCACAACAGCCCCATGGAAATGCAGAGCCCCCCGTCCACGCACACAAGCGCCATTCACAGGGAAGTATTTTTCTGACACAATCCCAGCTCAGTGTTCTTTCCTTTCCCCGTTTTATATTTTTCCACCCCCCTTCACCAGAAATCTTTTTTAACCTCCTCAGAGCCTTGGGGGAAAAGAGCCATTAATTTGCAAATCATCTGATCTGTGAAAGGATCAAGATGCCTGGTTTTCACTGCTAAATCCAATGTCTTGAGTGGACACATACGCACACACAAGCCCATCATGCTGCCAACCCTTGGGAGCATAGGTGCCAGATCTGAAGCCAAGAAAAGACTCCCTCTCCTCCTGGGACCTGCAGCCAAATTAAGCCTTAGACTCTAAACTGCATAATGTTCATATTTTTAAACCTAGAGAGAAGTGGAGAGATGAAGGGGGACAAAAAGAGGGGGAAGTTTGTTAATTTACATGTTCTATTCAGGACTCAGACTAATTGTCTTCCCCATTCCTAGCCGCCCCCACCCCTCAAGCCATTTCTTACAGGAGTTGCTTTTATTCATTCTCATGTCCTATTCTTTTCATTTTTGGATTAAAATCTACTTGTTTTTAATATCTACTGTGGAGCAAAAACTTGACCACGCTCTTTCCGTCTTGTCAGAGGGTCAGAAGCAGCACAGGATTCCTAGACAAGGCGCATGGGGACCTGGCTACGCTGTCTCCGGCCTTCGGTAAGGGCATTTATCCTTTGTGGGCCTCAGTTGTCCCATCTGTAACACGAAGGGGTTCGGCTAAATGATTACTGAGGTCCCTTCCAGCTCTGACCTCCTCTGACCGAATGAGATAATGTGTGAAAACACTTTGTGAACGCTAACACCAGACGAATGCCAGCGATCGTTATTACGATTCTAATCAGTCCTCTTTTCTCCACATGGATCCTGGCTGTTTAGGGCCAGCAAATAGACTAAAGAGGGCTGAAAGTGAGAAAGCTTAGTGGAGATGGAAAAGATCTGTGCCGTGGACGGAAAAAAAACCCTGCATCTCCAGAAACGGTGTCTCTGTGTGCTCCCTGAGGCCTAGTGGGAAGGGTTGGGGAGGAGAAGCCTGACTTGATGTGTCCCATTTCGGTCTGCATGGTGGCAGAGAGTGTATTTCTTCAAAAGCATTGTTGGTCTCCAAGTGACTGACATGGGAACCTGATGGGAAGGCGATTTGCAATTGTTTTTTTCCAGGAAGAAAGAAAGAACAAGGTATAGCTGATTAGCAAGTTAATTATTTCAGTACCCCAAGGGTTCCAGTGTGGTGGTAAGTTGTCCAGCCCTGGTATAATTTCACAGTCCATGCATTTCCTGGTGAGCACCTGGGGTGCCTGAGTCTGTCTCTTTCTCCATCCACCTGCCTTGTCTCTTCCTGACATACCTGGGGAGATGAGCAGGGGCTGGAGAGGTTGATGGTACAGGGTACACATTCGGCTTCAGCTGTGGACGGGGGCCACACCGAGAACAGGGTGGAGGAAGCCCAACTGATGCCATCTACCTCCGCTGAGTGTTTAATTATCTGGCCCTTTCTTCTCTTAAAAAATCTTTTGTTTAATAAATATTAATGAGCTAGTTATTGGAAAGTGGAGTTGCCAAGAGGTTATTTTCCCAGTCTTAGCATGGAAAGAAACTGGGTTTGAGGAGCCTTTCGGCCCCTCGTCGCCTCCTACCCGGCCCTCCCGCCCCACCCCGCTCTCCCGTGCTCGCGTTCCGCAGCAGCTCCTCCAGTCTGACTTCAAGATTTGATTTCTCCTTGGGGGAGAGGGAGGGAGGGAGGATTGTGTGGTCAAATGGACACTTCCCCTCAGAGAGATAAGTTGGAGATGTGAACATGAGCCTCAAGAATTAACAGCTTCTGCCGCTCTCTGCTCTCCGGGCTGGGAGGGCCAGCCCCCTGCTGCTCCTTCTGAGATGGATGAAGGGAGGGCTCTACAGTTTACTTAAGAGTGGTCCCATCTGCTTGGACTGGCCTTTCATAAGGGGAGGGATTTATGCAGTGTCCTTGTGCACAGACCTGGGATTTGGCTGAAAACCTTGGGCCTCTGAGAATATTACTGAACGCTAAAACGTTCAGCCATGGAGATGATTCATGAGTTTGTCTGCATGGACAGGGTGTGTGTGTATGTGTGTGCCTGTGTATGTTTGTTGGTGGGGTGCATGCACACTGATTGGTGCTTTTCACCTTTCTCACTTTGAATCCAAATGTTAGGAAACTTTTTTCTTTTGTATTCACTCAGGAGACAGCTCATGGCACCAGGTCTGGAGAGCCCGCTTCCTGACTTCAGCGGGGTGAAGATGATACAATACTTTCTGGTGCTGACATTCAGCTGTCCCCCAAGCAGGTTGGCTGATAGCCCTGCAGGTCCTTGGAGAGGGGCCGGGGGCTGTCTAAAAAGATAGTTCTGATGACTGCTTCGTTGCTGGTGGCAGAGGATTTGGGGCAGGGGGTGGAGTAAGTCCAATTGCTGTTTAAGTTGGACTTGGCCTTGTTTATTTCACAGTCCTAAAGAGTCTCCATAGGAGAAAAAGTAGCAGGAGAAACTTAGAACACAGAAAAGAAAGCATAGGGAAGAGTTTCTTGTCTCAATCTTGGTAGTGCCGTAAGCCCAGGGATGATTACAAACAGATCCTAGTGGCCAGGTGCTGTGGCTCAGGCCTATAATTCCAGCACTTTGGGAGGCCAAGATGGGAGGATTGCTTGAGGCTAGGAGTTCAAGACCAGCCTGGCCAACATAGTGAGACCTCATCTCCGAAAATAAAAAATTTAAAAAAAATTAAAAAACAAAACAGATCCTAGGGAACAGAGCTTTGAGGTTCCCTGTGGGATCTTAGCCTGACTCTTGGGAGATGAAGAAGGTCCTTGGCAAGTTTGAAAAGACCTACGAGTGCCATCTATTCAGGGGACTAAATGTGATTACTTTTTACTGCCCAGGGGCTGGTAAGGAAGGAAGCATTTTACATTTTCAGCTTGTAAGATGGTCATTGGTGGTCCTACCATCTTGCTCATGTTCAAGTTTGGTCTTGTAGATGAAGACCCCAGCTTCTCCAGCTCTTAGTTTTTCTTTTCCCTCAGGCCATTCATAATTTAGCCAACATTCTAGTCCATTGGCCAGCATGCATTTTGAAAGGTACGCTGGCAGGCCTTTAACTGTGTGCAGGGTTGTTCTCATTTGGGATCCAGGAAGGATATAGTTTCCGCATAAGAAAGAAAAGCGGGCAAGAGGCTGAGGTGGGAGGTCACTTGATTCTGGGAGGCAAAGGTTGCAGCGAGCTGAGAATCACACCACTGCATTCCAGCCTGGGTGACAGAGTGAGACCCCATCTAAAAAAAAAAAAGGAAGGAAGGAACCATTTCTATGACTCTTTTAATGAAGGATTTACCAATTTGATAAGTACAATAAGCACAATGCTCCTTTTCCTCCTTCTGAATGAGTAACTATGTCAGTCAATGTGAGAGTCTGCAGAGTCTATAAAAAATGCTTTCTTTGGTGTCTCAGTTTTAACACATGCTGGGGCTTGGGCCTGCCTCTGACAGACTAGGGAGGAGTAGACACATTCCAGAGACCAGGTCGTGGAGTGTTATCTCTTCCCCCACCTCAAATCCTCACCCTCCACTTTATCTCTCTTTAGCATGAATGCAGAGACCCCCTAGGGAAGTGTGAAGGGATGGGCTTTAGGTAGGTTTGGGGAAGAAAGGGGAATAAGATGAGCCCCAAAGAAAGATGGGGCCACTTGGAATTTTTAGATGACACTCTTTTGTCATACTTCTCATGTGTGTATGTTATGTCCTACAAATTGGGCATTTGTTGCAGTAAGCCACAGTGCATATGTGTGTTTGCCAAGTGCTGCTTGGCCAAAACAGTGTTAAATAAAATTGTAAGAAATGCTACCAAGGCCTTGCATGGGTTATTTAATTCTATCAATGATAAACAACGTTAATGTGTAGCATCTCGGTAGGCACAATTCATTTATATATGCTGAGATATATTTAAGCATGAAAGATCGTTTTCCAACACGTGTATTTCCCAGTGATTACTTAGGGGAAGTGTGATAGAAACAGCAGAAGCCTTTCTCTCTCACATAAACCTGCACCCTGCAAACACAGACTGCCAGTCACACTTAGTCACACGGCCAGCCAGCCACGTACATATTTTCATATATGTGCCTTCGCAGGTAAATGTAAATGTAGATTTTAGAAATACAGATTCAGATTTCTGTACTGGTACACAATTCCAGATGCATGTAGCAGCACACCCAGGCAGCTTTTCAAAGTCTTTGGTACATTTACACATTTTCTCACACACTCACCTACCCAGCTGCATAGACGGATGCTAACACCAACATGCTTATCATCCCACATGTGGATATTTATGTGTACACATGTTGGTACTCTCACTGCCAAGTGCTGATGTGCCCGGAAGGATGTGTGCCCACATGCAGGACACTGCTCTGCTCAGTCTCCTACTGAAATGTGCATCTGTGCGCATGTGCACATTTGCATACACACATGCACACTCTGGGGAGTACACTGACATTCACTGACACACACCATATGGCTATGGAGCAGTGACAGTTTTTGAACTGGGAACTGTGTGTTTGTCCTATGAACCTTGAGTCCTTCAGGATGGGCAGCCTGGAGGATCACGGTCAAGATGCCACCCTGTCTAGCCTCTGATCAAAATAATATGAAAATGTATGAGTGGGAGAGGGGGTTGGGGAGCTGGTCTCTGCAGACAGAGATGCTCCAAAGGAGGATCCACCTTTTATTTGCTCATTTGACAGACATGTCAGAGAGGTGTACAGGAGTCAGGATGCCTGATCAGCTTCTCTGGTCCTGATTCTGCTGCCACTTGGTTGTGTGGATCTAGGCAACCTGCTCTCTAGGCCTCAGTTTCCACATCTGTAAAGAATGGGCCTGGGGCCAGGTACAGTAGCTCACGTCTGTAATCCTAGCACTTTGGGAGACCAAGGCAGGTGGATCACCTGAGGTCAGGAGTTCGAGACCAGCCTGCCCAACATGGTGAAATCCCATCTCTACTAAAAATACAAAAATTAGCTGGGTATGGTGGTGCGCACCTGTAGTCCCAGCTACTCAGAAGGCTGAGGCAGGAGAATCGCTTGAACCTGGAGGGTGGAGGTTGCAGTGAGCCGAGATCGGTCCATTTCACTCCAGCCTGGGTAAAAGAGCAAAACTGTCTAAAAAAAAAAAAAAAAAAGAATGGGCCTGGATGGGCAGTTCTCAACCTTGGATGCACAGTAGAATCATCCAGGGAGCTTTAAAAAAATAGAGATGCCTGGGCTCCACCCCAGACCAGTTAGATCAACATCTCTGGGAGGTGAGTCCCTAGCATCTTATTATTTTTTTTGTAAAGCTCCCCAGGTGATCCCATGTTCAACCGAGGTTGAGGCCCTCTGGCCGAGATGGTCTCCAAGGCTCTTCTAGACCAAAAGCTCTATGCTTTGGAGGACTTTCTATACAAAAAGCACTGTGCTGGGTACCAGGGCACCCTGCTGAAACACCGACATTTACTTGTACAAGGTCATTAAAAGCTATTAAAGTTATTCTTCCTTCAGTTCAGGCAAAGAATAATTTCAAACAAAGTATGTTTAGCCTGGAAGCACTCATACTTGCATTTCCAGCTCTCTTTCTGTGTCTGTTTCCTTTCCAATTTATCTCTGACTCACTCATCAAACATTAATTATATGCCACATACAAATACTATACGTGGGGACCTGATAAATATGATCGATACCTTTGCTACCCACACATATTTCCTGGCTAGCTCCTCACCCAACCTGTTGGATGGCGTAATATTTTTAGCAGGGTAAATGATAAGGCACAGGCTCCAGGAGGAAGGAAAGTTTTCTCCCCCTGTCCCCCAAGCCCAGCTGTGAGTCAAAGAACACCAGCCCCTAGGCCCGTGCCCCAGTTCTGGAGACTGGCATGGTGCTGAAGAACGCATTGAGCTGCGTGTCCTAGAAAGCTGCTCTCGGACCTGGGCCTTTGGGAATCCCACATTAATATTCTCCACCCACAATTCCCCAGGCAGGGCCAGTCCCCCTTGAAGACAAACCTGCTCCGTGGCCACACCTGCCAGAGAAGAGTGCCTGTCATCCACAGCACGTGCAGAAGGCAAAGCTGAGACGAGATAGCCCGAGCTGCCGCCTTCGGGCCCCTTCTCTGTTGGAGGCTGTTTAGGACCGTGTGGGGAGGGCTTCTGCTTCTCACCTGCGGTGGGATGGAGGAGAGGGGTTTCATTCTGCATGGAGGGCCTCCACTTCTCCCTCTGTGCTATCACTTGCTCAGGCCTCAGAAGGGAGCCTGCTTCTCTTTTTCTCTCTCCCCCTTTAGTTACACCGGCCCGCTGAGAGTTTTGGATGAGTTTTCTGTAGGAAAATTGTCCCAATGTGGGCATGGTGGCGGCTCTTCGGTCTAGGTGAGTGCCAGAGTAGGATTGGGCCTGAGAGCCGTGGGTTTGGTCTCTAACCCTCTCATTCACTCCTGTTTGCTGCCTGTTTCTCTGTGTATCTTTTTATGTCCCCTGTTCCCTTTCATTTTGTCTTCACCCTGATGACATAGAGAGTCAAGTCCTGGCCACCAAGGGGGCCTTGAACATAGTGTAGGAGAGGTCACTGGGCACACTGGACCTCTCATGTCATGCCTAGTCCCTATTCTCCCCTCCCTTCTTTCTTGCATGGAGGATGAGCTTGGGGCTGAGGAGGGAGAGGCAGCATGGGATCCTCAGATTCTAAACTCTGATGGGGCCCAGCTTCCCAGGCTTGAGTCCCTTCCCAGGGCCCACCTCCCCTTGGGCCTGGGGAACGTCACACTCCGGGATGTGATGGATTCCCCCGGCACCTTCAAAGAGCTCTGCATTTGTTTGCAATGCAGACCTTGAATCCTGCTCTGGTCATAAATGTTGTTTATTTTGACTAAGACCTACTGAAAGGGACTAGGGGTATGGAGGGCAAAGAGAGAATTCTGTAGGGAAGATCATAAAACCATTAGCAAGGCAGGGCTTCTAAAGGTCACGGGATCATAGACATTTTCTGGCTGGAAGGAGCATAGGCCCACCAGGAAGGTCAGAGATGACCACTTTGTCAGCAAAAGGCCTTCAGGGGCCACACAGGGCTAGGGTGGGGGTCTTTGGGACTCGTGTGAGGACTGTTTCTAGAAAGTGGACCCAAGCTATGGGGTCGTGACCCCCCCAGTAACCTTATACCAGGTCGGGGAGGCCAATCTTGCTGAATCTGATGGATTTGCCCTCCCGGAGGGAAGAACCACTTGCTTGGCTGTGTGGCAGAGCCTCCTGCCCTAGGGAGTGGGCACAGCTCCCGGGTGAAAGATTCTGCTTCCACCAGCTCCTGGGGAAAAGACTTTGCTTCCACTATTACTGGGGGCACAGCTATATGTGCCAGGGGCTGTGCTTGATGCTCCTCTAGTACCTTGTCTTATTCACCCTTCGAGACAATGCTTGAAAGATGCTTTTACCTCCATTTTGCAGATAAGAAAACCGAAGCTGAGAGGAGAGGTGGTTTGTCCAAGGTCACGCAGCAAGTTAGTGATAAGGCTGGGAGCAGGCTTTAAGACTTGGGACTTTTTCAACCTAATCTCCACGTCTCCCATCTTCTTCACCATCTGCTATGGTCTGGTCTTCTGCGGCCTGAAAGAACAAATGGGAGTGGGGTTCCCCTCCCTCTAACACATATGTTGGGCTGACAAAAAACTCAGGAACAAACCCCTTTCATTTTTTTTTTTTTTTTTGAAACAGGGTCTTGCTCTTTCACCCAGGCTAGAGTGCAGTGGCATGATCATGGCTCACTGCAGCCTCCAACTCATGGGCCCAACCGATCCTCCCACCTCAGCCTCCCAAGTAGCTGGGACCACAGGTACATGCCACCACGTCTGGCTAATTTTAAATTTTTCTGTAGAGATGTCTCCCTATGTTATCTAGGCTGGTCTTGAACTCCTGGAGTCAATCGATCCTCCTGCCTTAGACTCCCAAAGTGCTGGGATTACAGGCGTAAGCCGTTGTGCCCAGCCTGCAAATTTCCTTCTTGTAAGCGGAACAGCAGAGTCTTGGGCTCCTTCCAGTCCCTGGTGTAGTCCTGGCTCACTGCAGAGAACATGCTCCCATAAATCCAGTCCACGGTCAGGGAGCTATCCTGGTTGCCTTTCACTAGTGGCATGACTCAGAGCAAGTCACTGTACCGCTCTGAGTCACACCTTCCAGATCTACCTCCAGACCTGGGGGCTCTGTGGAAGGTGAGGCTCGGCAGAGGTGGTAGCTCAGAGCCCTCTTGAGCTCCTGCTTGGTGTAATAGCTCAGGGCTGGGCAGGAGATGAGACTGGGTTTTGCCCCTAAACCTGACTCAAGTTACAAAAAGATTCTTCAAAAGCAGGCAAGGCAGGGCTTGCTAAGATCCCTGCTGAGCCCTGAGAGGCGGAGAGCCAGGCACAGGCAGCTTAAGTAGCAGTTCTTCCCTGATCCCCTGACTGTGTAATCCAGTTGCTCAGAGAATGGAAAATCCCCTTCGCCTCCCCCAGTCCCCTCCCCCACAAAGGCTTCCTAATAGCCCTGCCAGCTTTGGGGAGGTAATCTGCCCAGACATCACTCGGTGAGCAGGTTGCCCAGGGTTCCAATCCCGGCCACCCCACAGTGGGAGATGGGGAAGGCCGGGGCGGGGTTCTGGGGAGTTGAGTGGGGGGGATTGCCTGCTCTCTGGCCTGCCCAAAGGATCAGAGAAACAAACAGGCCTCTGTGCTGAAAGAAACTTTGGGGACGGGGACAGGGCACAGGATTGGAGGCAGGTGGGCAGGAGGTCTGGGTCCCCTGGCAGAGGTGCCTTGGGCAAGGCTTATTATGAAACTGTCCCTGTTACTTCATCCACCAAGCTCCTTTCATTTTTATTTAAAGAGGGCCCCCTCCACAGCAACTTCGCCTCCCCACCCCCAACACTTTCACTCATCCATCCACTGAGCCGCTGACAGCTGCCCTGCGGGTGAACTCCTGATCCTCCTGCAGTTAGGACTGGAGCAATACCGGAGGGGCTCAGGCCAGATCACTGCCCCCCCAGCCTTCCACCCTCACCCCCTAACACACTCACTCCCTCCCTCCAGATAGGGCCACCTCCATTCCCCTGAGTCAGCCGGAGAGAGAAGAAAACGAACGCGGTGACAAAGCAGAAAGAAGGACTGGGAAGAGGATAAAAAGAAAGAAATGAAGAGTGGCGAAGAGGAAGAAGAAATCAAACAGAGAGGCCGGAAATCCAACAGCGAAGGAGGAAAAGAGAGGAGCTGGAGAAGGAAGGAGAGCAGGGAGGAACTCAAGTACAAGGAGAAGATGGAAAAGCAGGAGGAGAAAGGAAAGAAGGAAGGACGGAGAGAGAGAGAGAGAGGGCGGAGGCTGGAAGGTGGGAGCCCAGGCCGGAGCTATCATCCTTAACAGCTGGTGATGCTGAAGGGAGGGGAAGACACAGGGTTGGGGAGGACTGGTGGGAGGAGGGACTGCACAGGCAGGAAGGGAAGCGCGAGGTTGCTCCAGGTATGACGAATGAGCCTGGATGGAGCCTCCGCGACCCAGCTCCCAGCTCTGGAAACACAGCCCTTTCTCTGGGTGAAGGTCCCTCAGTGATGCCGCAGGTGGTGTCCATGGCCACGCAGGCTACAGGCAGAGGAATCTCTCACTTGGGGTGGTCAGAGTTGTGGGCCCAGCTGGATGGAGCCCTACGGTCCCTTCCTAGGACGGTGACAGCGCCCTATGGCTGCATGCCCATGCCAGTCTCAGCTGGCCTCACGGCCCACAGCTTCTGGGTCCGGCCTGCTCCCTTTGGTTATGGTTAGAAATTGCTCCTGATTTGAGATTTTATCTTAACAATGGACTGAGCCTTAAAGACCAAGTACTTTCTACCTCCTCATTTTATAGATGGGAAACAGGCCTGGAGAGAGAAGAAACATTGTGAGTTAATGGAGAGCCCTGCCTTTCTAAGCTCAAAGACCAAGGCTGAGAAAATAGCCAGAGAGGACAAGGGAGTGTGGTGCAGAGGGCTCGACATTCGATTCCCTCTGCTGGGAACATGGCCACAGCATTTTGTATCCAAGATGAGAGAAAACATTTGTGGCTATGATAGTTCCCATATTTTAAGCACCATACATTATTCCATGCAAATGCCATGCATTTGCAGAGAAATAAACCAAGGCCCAGAGAGGTTAAGCAACTTGTCTGAGGCCACACAGCTAGGAATTTGAGCTGGGATTTGCTCAAAGCTCATGCTGAATCTCTTATGCCATGCTGTCTCTTGAGTGTCCATAGCCAACACTCTTCTTCCCTACCTCGTTCCTACCCCACCACCCCATACATAGCCCAGGGATTAAATCTGAGACTCCTCATGCCAGCTGGAACTGATTTGCCAGGAGGAACACAGCTGGGTGGACCTCTCTGACCATGTTCCCCCATCTCCCCTCAAAGACCCCACAAAGACAAGGGCGAGGTTCCCTGAGACGGTATGATTTATCTGGTGATATTGTTATTTTATGGAATGGGCCAAAGAGGTGTCAGGAAGCAAGTTCGCTGTAAATCTCTTTTCTCTGCTCCCTTTCCCTCTGTGCGTCCCCTCCCGGGATTTATGGTGAAATCTGTTCAGAGCTAGGGACTTGGGGCTTGGGTTCAGGCTTGGGGTGGGACAGCTAGGGACCATACATCTTCTTTCTCTGGGATCCGCTGAAAGTGCGCTCTCCATACCGCATCACGAGCTGCAGCGTGGAGTCCACAGAGCCCTTACTAAGATCTCCGGCGCTCAAGCAGCTCTGCAGCAGAGCACAGCACCTGCGGAGGAGAGGTGTTATCTGGGCCCACCCACAGCTGGTGGCCCATGTGTGCCCCCCCTCACTGGGGGGCATGAGTTTCTAAATCCAGCCAGGAACCTGGGGGCAGAGCCCACCTGGGAGCAGATGTGTGACCCACACACAATGGCTCTGAGGCCAGGAAGAAGTGGCGGGAGTGGGGGGTGCTCCTGTGGGGTGGCAGGTCAGGGGCTAGCTGGAGAGGAACCAGCTTCTGGGTCTTTTTTGAGATGGGGGTGCACAGGAAGGAGGGCAGCTTGAAATTTGCTCCCTGGCCCGGGGCGGGTAGGCTCAAAGTGACCAGTCCTGCAGACATTGCTATGGGCTCTGTCACGGGGGGCGAGCACAAGGTCACACACTTGAGAGGGTGGATGAAGCCTGGCACCCTATCCGCCTTCACCCTCCTCCCCTCCTTGGGGGCTTTCACGGCGGCAAATGCTGGGCTGATTGTCCTGAGCTGAGCTCGTCCCGTCAAAGGCCAGTGGGTACTGGCTGCTGCCAGAGGACTAGAGATAGCTTCGTCCAGGGAGGGAAGAGACAGCAATGAGAGGAGGGCAGACGAGGGGAAGAAGAGGGAAAGGAGGAGTTAAGAAGGGGAGGGGAGGAGCAGGGAGAAGAAAGGAGGAGATGCTAGCAAAAGCCTTTCCTGACCTGCCCCCTACCCTCCACCAGCACCCAGACCTCTCCTCTGCTGTGTTGAG
This sequence comes from Cacajao melanocephalus, assembly GCA_963573385.1. Taxonomy (NCBI): domain Eukaryota; kingdom Metazoa; phylum Chordata; class Mammalia; order Primates; family Pitheciidae; genus Cacajao; species Cacajao melanocephalus. Next base: position 50,173 of record CAUYLG010028436.1, on the reverse strand, counting down.
AAATCTCCTCCCATCACAGCTCCTTAGAGCGTGCTAGTGTGGCCTCCTCCCCACGGTGGCCTCCAGTATTCACCAGCAGGTTGTTGCAGAGGAATTTCTCCTAACAGTCCATGGCCTCTGGAGGATGCATCTTGGACACCCACGACTCCCTACAGTCCCAAGTTCAGTGTGCAGAGCCTTAGGGAAGGCTGGGTGAATCCGTGCTAAATGAATGCAGAGAAAAGAAAGGGGGAGAAAAAAAGAAGAGTGGATACCAGGTGTCTCCCCCACCCCGTCCTCACCCTGCTCATCTTCTGACTGCCTCAACCAGGGCTGCGCTGTGTCTCCAGTTAAATATATGGAATTATCTATTACAATACTTCGATATTTATTACATTGATTTCGCTTTAAATGCTTTGTAAATCATAGCAAAAAATAATGGCCTTCCAACAGAGAGTCATATACCGTAATCAACTGGAAGAAAGTCGGCATTGTAATTTAAAAGAAAAAAAAATTCCTTATGCGAGTCTCTCGTTTAAATTAAGAGACAGGACGTGATTCAAATAATAAGACCCAAGTGAGGCTGGTTTTTCTTGGCAAATTAGTAGAGGTTTTAAGTGGAACTGAAAAGGTGTTAAGGTGGAACACTGACCTTATTAGACCTTAATTATTTTCTGTTGTTACATTCCTGGAGCCGAGGGGTTTTTTTTTTCCTTCCAAAGTGGCCATGTTAAACCTCATCTCAGGAACTTTGGCTTTACAGAGATATCACTTCTCAAGAGGCATTAGTGGGATAAAAAACAGACACTTTACCTGTGTCCCTTTTCTCCATCCTCGAGTTTCATGGGCACCCAGACTTGTTGGTTTGGAGGCAACATTCTTGTCATTGAAAGCTGAGAATATAGGTTGGGTGCGATGGCTCACGCCTGTAATCCCAGCACTTTGGGGGCCGAGGCGGGTGGATCACCTCAGGTCAGGAATTCGAGACCAGCCTGGTCAACATGTTGAAACCCCGTCTCTACTAAAAATACAAAAAATTAGCCAGGCGTAGTGGCACATGGCTATAATCCCAGTTACTTAGGAGGCGGAGGCAGGAGAAGTGCTTGAACTTGGGAGGCAGAGGTTGCAATGAGCTGAGATCATGCCATACACTTCAGCCTGGGCAATAGAGTAAGACTCTGTCTCAAAAAAAAAAAGAAAGAAAGCTGAGAATTTGCCCCACTCAGGTACCTGATTCCTTTAGCTTTTCTCCTGCGGCCTTCTTAGCGGCAGCCTCCTCTCCCTGGATCTAGCCTCAGCCCCGGCTGAGAGAGAACAGGGCATCCACCTGGCCGAGAGAGAAGAGAGGGGTGTGTGTGTGTGTGTGTGTGTGTGTGTGTGTGTGTGCTGATTGGGAAGGCACAGCGGGCAGCATTTTCCTCACCATGTACTGCAACCTTCCTGCTCTATGGCCAGAACTGGCTGATCATCAGTCCCAAAGCTGACCAGGTGCAGCCCAAGATGCCCACAGCATGTGGAGATAAAGACGGAGCAAATGGTACCCCCTTTAAATGGAAATCATGTCAATGGCTTAGCACTGTGCCTGACTGGGAGAGGCATCCAGCTGTGGTAGTTTGATTTGTGCTGGGAGGAAGAGCACTCAGCAGAGGGTCCTTTTCACTTGCTTCCAGATCCCCTCCCACATGTCCCACTGGCCCTGGGGTGGGGTGCAGTGGCAGGGAAGAAAGAGTGAGCCCCAAGAGTCCTCAGGACAGACATCCATCCTGCAGCCACATGCCCCTCCCTGAAGTTAATCCAGTTGAGCTCTTTTTACCAAGCGCCCTTGGCTGCGGTCCTCCCCCTGGCCTCCAAATCAGCTTTGGTCTGATCAGGGTGATGGAGAACTTTTTCTGAGGCTTCATCTGTTGGGGACCGTGTCTGGTAGTTCATCATTATCCCAGAAAAGGTCGGGGTGGGGACAGAAGATGACATTGAATCAGTGAGAAAGGTCTGAGGGTGAGCAGGGCCTGTTAGGCCATCACAGATGGGACAGATTCCCCAAGAGGGAGGAAAACCAAGGCTTCCTATGGTTGCCTATCAGCAGAGAAGTGGGGCCAGCGTTCTGCAGAGGACCTCTGAAATCCTCGAACATCAGGTCAAAAGGGTTTTAGGGCCGTCTCTTGCTTTGTGGAAGGGGACGCTGAGGCAATTTGAAATGATCACGTCTCACAGAGGGTTCCGTGTGGTGGAGAATTTGAGGTGGCATTTTTTTTTAAAAGATGGAGATGGGGTCTTGCGATGTGGTCCAGGCTAGTCTCAAACTCCTGGCCTCAAGTGATCCTCCTGAATCGGCCTCCCAAAGTGCTGGGATTACAGGTGTGAGCCACGGGGCTGGGATGGCAGACGTGAACCGCCGGGCTGGCTAAGGGTAGCAGTTGACTGTTCGTGGTAGCTGTTTCTCTGAGGCCCAAACCATGACAGAGGTTTGGGCCTCAGAGAGTAGTTGAGTAAAAAAGAAATAGCATTAGCAGTGAAGTAAAATCTCTGTGGACATATATAGATTATATTAAAATTATATCAGAGAGGCAAATACTACCTTGCTCCTTGGTAGGCCCCTTGGGAAGACGTTATGGAGAAGAGAACACTGCATGCTTTAAAAAAATCACTCGGGCGCGGTGGCTCACGCCTGTAATCCCAGCACTTTGGGAGGCTGAGGCGGGTGGATCACGAGGTCAAGAGATGGAGACCATTCTAGCCAACATGGTGAAACCCCGTCTCTACTAAAAAAATACAAAAATTAGCTGGGTGCGGTGGCATGCACCTGTAGTCCCAGCTACTCAGGAGACTGAGGCAGGAGAATTGCTTGAAACCGGGAGGTGGAGGTTGCAGTGAGCCGAGATCGCACCACTGCGCTCCAGCCTAGCGCCTGGCAACAGATCAAGACTCTGTCTCCAAAAAACAAACAAAAAAAAAAATCACTACGGCCTTTAATTTTATATATTTAAAGATACTGGACCTTGATACAAAGAAACCAACTTTTAATTCAGCCTATTTATTTATTTAGAGACAGAGTCTCACGCTATCGCCCAGGTTGGAGTACAGTGGCATGATCTCGGCTCACTGCAACCTCCACCTCCCTTCAAGCGATTGTCCTGCTTCAGCCCCCCGAGTAGCTGGGATTACAAGTGTGCACCACCACATCAGGCTAATTTTTGTAATTTTAGTAGAGATGGGGTTTCACCATCTTGGCCAGGCTGGTCTCAAACTCTTGACCTCAGCTGATCCGCCCACTTTGGCCTCCCAAAGTGCCGGGATTATAGGCGTGAGCCACCATGCCCGGCCCCCAATTTTATTTTTACTGAGCACCTACTATGTGCCATGCACTGGGTTAAGCCCTGGCAGGTTCAGAGGGATGGCCCCTAGGTCTAAAGAGCATCTCAAGGCCAGGGCCCTTTCCGGGGAGCCCTCCCTAGGGGCAGCCAGGGGCAGCAGGGCATGCTCAGGGGCTTGCTCTGCCCTGCGTGGCTCTGCCTGCTCTCATTCCTGGTGTGTGAGAGGGTCAGCTTGTTGCAAGAGATCAGCCTAGAGGGTCTCTCTCCTGTCTCTCCCTCACCTTCCACGCTCCAACCCCCTCCTCTGGCAGATTGAAAAGGTGCAAGGGGGAATCTGAGAGATTCTGTGCTGTTTGTTTTGGGTTCAGTGGAATCTCATTTACACGTGTTAATTGCAACTAATTGGCACTAATTGGATGAACAGGAAACCCTCTGGGAGCACTCATACCTTTAATTTGTAGTAAATATCATTAATTAACATATGCTAATTAGAGCCAATTAACATTGATTAAGGGTTGCCAGCTACTTGGAAAGTACAACTCTGTGTCCTCCTCCCTTGACTGTCTGAAGTCAGCACAAAATATGATACATGAAGTCTGAGGGGAGGAGGGGACAGAGCATGGCATCGGGTGGGATCTCCCGGTGGAGGGCATCACAGCTCCAGCAGCCCTTACCCAAGCTGAGAGCTTAGGGGATGGCAACTGCCCTCACCTTCCCCAGGGCAAAGGGGCCTTTGGGGGAAGGGCTCTGGGAGATTAGCACTTCTTAGGAAGTGGGAAGGAGCAGATGGTGGGAGGTTCTGGGTGCTGAGATGTTCTCCCTTTTGCCTGACGCCCGCATGGCAGACCCAGCCAGGGTGGGTTGAAACAGGACTGGAGGTCAGCCGGTGGGGAGACTGAGGCCACTGAGACCAAGCAATGTATGGGACTCCTCCTCCAGAGATGAGGGGAGGTGAGATCCCCAGTGCCCATTGACCCAGTACCACGTGGCATGCGGTGTGTGTGCGTGGCCAATTGGGGTGAGCCTTTCTGGATCTCAGTGACATGTCTCATCACCCAGAAAGGCCACACGAATGCAGGAGGGCATGCCAGCAGGAGTCAGAGGTGCGTGTGTGTGTGTGTGTGTGTGTGCGTGTGTGTATGCACAACGTCTTGGAGGACATGGATGTATGAATGGGGATATCTCCTCCGTCTGACATGAGGTACACAGATGATATGACCACCTCTGACAGACATCTCCTTTGAGAGTTTTGAGATATTTTTTACTGAAAACTAGGATGCTGTTCAAACTTTCCAGGGTATGGGTGTCAGTTAAATTAAAAAACAACAACAACAACAACAAAAAACAACCATTTGCCTGGGAGCCAGAAGGCTTTCAGTTTCTACTTTCAGTTCTATTATGAAGTAGTTATGGGACCCCTGGGGTTCATTTTAAAAATGTATAAATTGTTTTATTTTAGTCTAATGACAAAAGAAATAAATGTTTATGGCAGACCTCACCCCCTCCATTGCCTCCTTCTGTGATGGGCTTCCACCCTTCCTCTTCTATAGTATTCACCTTGTCATTTTGTGTCCAATGTCCATCTTCATCAACAGGCCGTGAGTTTCCCGAAGACAAGATTTACATCTGTCTTGTTCATTGCGCCATTTTACAGACACTAAAAATATTTGTTGGCTAGGCACCGTGGCTCATGCACTTTGGGAGGCCGATGCAGGAGGACTGGGTGTGTCCAGGACCGCAAGACAAACCTGGGCAACACAGAGAGACCTTGTCTTTGCAAAAAATAAAAAATTAGCTGGACTCAGTGGTGCATACTTGTGGTCCCAGCTACTCAGGAGGCTGAGGTGGGAGGATCACTTGAGCCCAAGAAGTCAAGACCGCAGTGAGCTGAGATCGTGCCACTGCACTCTAGCCTGGGCAACAGTGAGACCTTGTCTTCAAAAAATTAAAAATCAATAAAAATAAAAATATTTGTTGTGTGAATGAATGAATGAACATGTAAAGCAAAAACCATCCGTAATTTCTATCACCACAGAGAAAAAAGACATTTGGCATTTGGGGGTCTGTGTATATGTACTTGTGTATACATATCAATGTCTATAAATAAAACATGTTATATAACACACACACACACACACACACACACACTGCTGTCCCAAAAGGCTTAATGTAGTTTTTGCGCTTATAACTTCAAAAGTGTAAATGCTACAAACTTTTAAGAACAAAAAAAAAATCTAAAACCATAATCATTTCAATTTCTTATATACTTAGCATTGTGCTCTCCAGAAAGGCTGTGCTTTGTTCACAGTTCCGTTAGCACGGGATGTGAACGCCGGCTCCTTGGGTTCTGGCCAGCACTGGGCACTGCTGCTCTCTTTGAGCCACCAGGTAAGCCATTAAGTCCTTTTCCTCATCTGCAGAATGGGGCCAGTGATGTCAGCACTACTTAACCCTCCAGGCCTCCTATGTGGGAAAGTGGGGGTGATTTTGTGATCCAGACACAGGAGTGTTTGTTCTTCAAGAGACATGAATGTTATGGCTCCCAGATTTGAGCTGCTGGCTCTGATGAAAAGAGATGGGGGCCTGGGTGGGCCAGAACTTGGAGAAACCTCACCTCCAAGGGAGCCTCTGTGGGTAGATCCTCATTCACCTGACTCAGAGGAATAGGGCTTCCCTGGAGGGGTTGGGGTTCAGGACAAGGCAAATCATAAGGCTAGAGAAATCCCCCATAGCACCACGCAGGGTAAAGTGAGTTAAGAGCCTCTGCTGTGGGACAGGCCCTCTTCTAAATTCTTTTTTTTGAGACAGAATCTCACTCTATCTCCAGGATGGAGTGTAGTGGCGCGATCTCGGTTCACTACAACCTCTGTCTCCTGGGTTCGAGCAGTTCTCCTGCCTCGGCCTCCCAAGTAGCTGGGATTACAGGTGCCTGTCACTGCACCCGGCTAATTTTTTGGTAATTTTTAGTAGAGATGAGGTTTCACCATCTTGGCCAGGCTCGTCTTGAACTCCTGACCTTGTGATTCCCCCATCCTGGCTTCCCGAAATGCTGGGATTGCAGGTGTGAGCCACCGCGCCCAGCCTCTAAATTTTTGCATGCATTCATTCCTTTAATCTTCCCACAACCAAATGATGTCGGTTACTAATATTACCCCATTTTGCAGACAAGGAAACTGAGGCTCAGACAGGTTAATTAATATGTCCTAGGTCACACAACCACCAAGGGGCAGGGCTTCGATGTGAATGTCAGTTTAGAGCCCAGGTTGCCTGCTGTGTACTGCCCCCTCCCTTCCACCCACTCTGGCTTCAGGAAGCTGCAGCTTCCGGGGTGGAAGCCCCAAGGCGGGGAGCCCCCTGCCCTGCCAAGGTCTCAGCAGCACTGCTGCCTGAGTCCAAGTGGACCCCCATTCCCAGCTCCTTCCCCATGGAAATCTGAGGTCTGAGGGAGAACTGCTGGCGAGGTTCGCAGCAGCTTAATTACCAAAGTGATTTTAATTTGTTTTTGTTAATTGAAATCTCATTAAGCAAGTAATTTACTCCAACACAGCTTAGGAGTCCACAGTTCCATGGGTGAGGAGGCTAAAGGGGTTTTTAGAACTTGCCTTCATCTGGGACTGTGCCTCTTACCTGATCTTGTGGCCTGTGTGCCTCCGAGTGTGTGTGCACCTAGGCCTCCCACAGAAGGGCCCTCCCTGGGGGCCAGGGGCACCCTTTCCTTTCTTTGCCCATGTTCCCCTGCCCTACCACCATAGGGCCCTAGACCTTCCCTGCCTTGCCCTGTTCCCTGGAGTGATGAGGAAAAATGGACCTGAGCTGTCTCTCTGCAGGGGATGTGTGTACCCAGGTGTGTGGCACGTGGTGCAGACACACACAGATACCGTTTCGTGTTCACTTATTTTCGTGCCAAGCACTGTTCTAGGCACCAAAGGTGCTGGGAGAAAAATGGGTCTTCGCTTCCTATAGTAAATAGCTCCTTTGCCCCAAATGGGCCTTGGGGACAGAGTCAGTCCAGGAAAGAGGCAGTTTCTGGGCTGGCTTCTCCCCCATGTCAGCCTGTACAAGTGCCACCCACCTCTCAAGAGCATGTCATAGCCATTTCTTCAAAGAGCGTTCATTCCCCGTGTCCTCCCAGGTGCACTTCCTTTCTCCTCGCTGTGTTTCCACTGAGTTGTGTTGGTCCTCCCTCTGGATTCATTCTCCTGTGTACCGGAGAGACGTGCTTCTCTTGCTAGCTGGACTGAAGCACCGTGAGGCAGAGACCTTGCTTTATTGATCCAACCTGAGATGCAGACGACAGAAATTCTTCCACACCTGTGCCTTACAGGTGCTGCTCAACTATTGCGCAGCAAATGAATGGATGGGCTGTGTCCTGCCCCTTCCTCAGAATGCAGCTGAAATGACCCTTTTGGAGCGGCGGTGCACAACTAAGATTTGTAAACACTGTGTTTTTTAAATTGTGGTAGAATATACACAAAACTTACCATTTTCCACCATTTTGAAGTGTACAGTTCAGTGGCATTAAGTACATTCACGTTGTTACACAACCATCACAACTGTCCATCTCCAGAACTTTCTCATCATCCTGAATTGAAACCCTGTACCCATTAAGCAAAACTCCCCAACTTCCCTCCCCCACCCCCCAGCTTCTGGCAGCTAGCCGTTTCTTTCTTCATGACTTTCACTCCTCTTGTACTTCATGGAAGTGGAATCCTGCCACATTAATCCTTTTGTGTCTAGCTTAGTTCTCTTCCCTTCTTTCCTTCCTTCCTTATTTTTTTTTTTTTTGACATGGAGTTTCACTCTTGTTGCCCAGGCTGGAGTGCAATAGCATGATCTCGGCTCACAGCAACCTCCACCTTCTGGGTTCAAGTGATTCCCCTGCCTCAGCCTCCCAAGTGGCTGGGATTACAGGCATGTGCCAACATGCCTGGCTAATTTTTTTGTATTTTTAATAGAGATGGGTTTCTCCATGTTGGTCAGGCAGATCTTGAACTCCCAACCTCAGGTGATCTGACTGCCTTGGCCTCCAAAATTGCTGGGATTACAGGCATGAGCCACCGCGCCCGGACTAGCTTAGTTCTGAAATGGCACTTTTAAAGGGAGGACTTCTCTGAATTCTGGACTCTGTCAGTTCACCTGCCACGTGTTCCTGGGTCCCCTTCCATTACTCTCTCAGGTAGCACAGTTCCTTGCCATTGTCTTCCTTCCCCATTTGTCCCAGAGGACACTTGGCTTCTTCTGGGCTGAGGTCCTGGCTTAGATGTGTTGGTTCTCAACAGAGTGTTTCACAATGGGGCCACCACAGGCATTTGGGGAGGTATTTTTTAATTGAGACAGAGTCTTGCTCTGTAGCCCAGGTTGCAGTGCAGTGGCAAGAACACAGCTCACTGCAGCTTTGACCTCCTGGGCTCAAGGGAATCCTCCTGCCTCAGCCTCCTGAGTGGCTGAGACTACAGGTGCATACCACCAAGCCCATATAATTGTTTTTCAAAAAAATTTTTTTTTTTTTTTTTTTTTTGTAGAAATGGAGTCTCATCATGTTGCCCAGGCTGGTCTCGAATTCCTGGGCTCAAGCAAGAGGAAGGCCAATTCTTCACTGAACGGGACTGTGTGGGCCATTTAGCATTCCTGGGCCTTGCTTATTCCGTGCCTGCAGCATCCCCCTAAAGAATTGTGACAACTCACACATACCCTCCACATGTTTCCACCTTCCCTGGGTGGGGTGGGAGTTTGAAACGAGTGCAATTGCCTGTACACTGCCTGGCACACACTAGGGGCTCAGCAAGCGTGTGTGGAAAGGGTGACTGAAAGCGGATATGAACCGTGCCTCTGACCTGGCTGGTGTTTCTCCGAGATGTGCACATATGCACGTGTGGCTGTGGCATGCGCCGCTCCTCTGGCCTGTGCCCTGGGTGTACTGTGCCCGCTGAGGATTCTGAGCCCTGCTGTAGGCCAGGCCTTGCTTCCCTGGAGTTCTGTCTGCATTGGGTGTCTGCATTTTTTGTCTCTCCTCGTGGCCCCTGGCTGCCGCCTCCCCTTGCCCCTGCCTATGGTCACTTGGTGGATTTCCAGGCCTGACATTTCAAACATGCAATGCCATATGTATTGCTACTCTCAGGTAATTATCACGTAAAATTAAGCTAGTCTTGTACATGAAACCAGCAATTAGCCAGGGATTGAAGGTCAGGGAGAGCTCATTTATAGAGTCGCTAACAAAATGTTAAGTGGAGGCGTGTGTCAGATGGGCCAGGAGGCTGGATTAGCTGGGGTCACAGCGGTGGGACTGGAGAGCTGGTGGAGACTCCTAGCTCTGTAATGCTGGGCACAGCAGGAGGAGCTGGGGATTTACAGCTCACATTTTTCTCTTCCAGCTCTCAATCTGGGGCATGGCTTTGAAGAGAAGGTTGCTAAGCCTCCTCAACCCTGATGCACACCAATGCCGTTTCCCCACTCATCTGGAAACCTGGTGGGTCCTGGCCAAATGCCTATATGTCAATTCCACCTCCCACTTGGCTGCCCACCATGCCAACATTTTCCTCTCAAGCCTTTCAGATCTGCTTCGGGCACCTGAAGACAGAGTGAATCATCTTTCAAGAGTCAGACACTTAGCACATGCCCTTCCTTCTGCTTAGAATGCTTTTCCCTCTCTCCCAACTGCCTTTTATTATCAGCCTGGAAAATATTTATTTCTGTTCCTAAAATCTCAGATATCACTTCTGCAGGAGCTTTCCCAGACCCCTCACTTTATTCCAGAAGGAGCTATCGCCACTTTTGCCTGGCGAGTACGTTTTCACGGTTACACTTATATGCTACAGCAATTTATTGGTGATTTGTCTGTCTCCCCTACTCAACAGTGAATTATTCATCTACTCCTGGAAACCTGGAACTGCTCAATAAATGTTTGTGGCATGAATATACATATTATTCTCTTCTGCCCTTTGTTTTTTTACATACCCTTCAAGGCCTTGCTCGGCCATCACCTCCTTTTTCCTGGATTCACTTCCCTGGTAGAGTTAATCATGCCTTCTGTGTTCCCATGGCACTTTGTATGTGATTTCATTAAAAATTTGCCTGCTGAAAAACTGAAGACATCAGCTTGATATAAAAGAAAAAAAGAGAAAAAAACTTGCCAAATTGCCTCATATTTCCTTATCAGTCTATCTGGGGCTACCACGTTGCACAACTCCGGGACACAATTCGCATTAAATCAAGCAATGCAGAGATGGCACCTATATTTGCCCACTAGGCAGTGAAATTCTGCAGAGCAAAGACCCCATGACTTTACAAATAGCCTGTATAATGTGCTTTTGCGGACCATGTTAGTGTCCATTCAGAATAGGTATGCAATAAACATGCAATGAACATATGTTTAATTATTCAACAAGGACAGGACGTTCAGTGGAGAGAGCTCTAGAATTGGAGTCTGGGGAAGTGGGTTCTAGTTCTAGATTGCTGTTCAGCCTTAGGTGAACCACTCAACCTCCCTGGTCCTCATCCTTTAAAATCAAGTCATATATGCTGAAGTGCCTAGGACAAAGTAGGTGCTCAATGTATGTCAGTTTCCCCCTTTTCTTCATCTGTAAAATGAGGAATTTTAATGTTCCTTGTATTCTTGTAGAATGAGGAGCTCTCTCAGGCTTGGAAGGAGTTTTGAAAGGCACCTTGGCATCTTTGAAAGGTGGTCATCCAGTTCCAGTTTGTGCATCCCTAGTGATGAACTGCTTCCTCACAAAACAGGCTATTCCACCTTCAGACAGCTCTGCCTTGAAAACAGCCCCCTTGTCTGACTCTTGACTTCCCAGAATCTCCACCATAGGGACCAGTTTTGTGTCATGAGGCCAGTCCCATTGCCTCAGATGATATTCACAGACAGCGATCTTCTCTAGGCTCAAAGGCACCAGTTCTATTGCCATTCCTTTTGTGACTTCATTTAAAACCCGGCCACCCTCTTGGTTACCCTCCTCTGAGCATGCTCCCCTTTGTCCAAAGACCTCTTCAGATGGAGCTCCAGAAAAGGATAGGACTCTCACCTTCTTTTTCTAGAGTGTGCCTTTTTTTTTTTTTTTTTTTTTTTTTTTGAGATGGAGTTTTACTCTCGTCACCTAGGCTGGAGTACAATGGCACAATCTTGGCTCACCACAACTTCCGCCTGCTGGGTTCAAGCGGTTCTCCTGCCTCAGCCTCCCTAGTAGCTGGGACTACAGGCGTGCGTCACTATGCCCAACTAATTTTATATTTTTAGTAGAGACAGGGTTTCACCATGTTGGCCAGGATGGTCTCCAACTCCTGACCTCAGGTGATTCACCTGCCTCAGCCTCCCAAAGTGCTGGGATTACAGATGTGAGACACCACGACTGGCTGGACATGGCTTTTATTAATGGAACCCAAGATTACATTGTTGGGATCTATATATATATGAAAGTTTTGTTTTGTTTTGTTTTGTTTCTTGAGGTCGAGTCTTGCTCTTTTGCCCAGGCTGGAGTACAGTGGCATAATCCAGGCTCACTGCAACCTCCACCTCCCAGGCTCAAGTGATTCTCCTGCCTTAGTCTCCCAAGTAGCTGGGATAACAGGAGCGTGCCACCATGCCCAGCTAATTTTTGCATTTTTTGTAGAGATGGGGGCTCCCTAAGTTGTCCAGGCTGGTTTCAAACTCCTGGGCTCCATGGATCCTTCTACCTCTGCCTCCCAAACGGCAGAGATTACAGGCATGAGCCACTATGCCCAGCCTTGAAATTGCTCTCAAATATATAAGAAGATGCTTAACCTCACTTATCATAAGAGAAATGCAAATTAAAATTACGGTTGTTTTTCACCTGTCACATTGGCAAAGATAAAAATGTTTGATAACATTTTGTTGGTAAAAGTGTGGGAAAATTAGGCATTCTTATACATTGCAAGGGTAAATTGGTAGAATCTGTCTTGGGAGGATGGGGATTTGGCTTTATCTACTCAATTTTAAAAAGGCACAGATGCTTTGATTCGGCTATTCCGCCTCTAGGAATGTATCCTGAAGATGTACTCACACCTGCACACTGGAAGTCCTGTTCCACAACGGCAGGGACATCTGCCTGTTTTGTTCACTGTTCTGTCTCCAGCACCTGGAATGCTGCCCAGCACACAGTAGGTGCTCAATAAATATCTGAATGAATGACAAGCAAAGTGACAAAATTTTTTATTGCAACATTTTTAGAAAGAGCAAAAGAGCAGAAATAATGTATATGTCCAATTATTATGGAGTAGTATACTGCTGTTAAAAAGACCAAGGAAGCCCTCCGTGTACTGATGTGTAAGGGTCTCCAAGGTACATTACATGAGAAAACTAAGGTGCGGAAAAATGGATGTAATAACAATGCAGCTGGATATTTGTTTGTCTAAACACAGAATGTCTCTGGAAGGAAGCTCTCAAACTGGCCACTGTGCTTGCTTTTAGACACAAGGCACTGAGGGCCTGGAATATGGGGTGAGAGGCAGCTTAATTTTTCAGCATATTTGCATATATATTTATATATATAAATTTTTTTATTTGAGATGGAGTTTTGCTCTTGTTGCCCAGGCTGGAGTGCAATGGCACAATCTTGGCTCACTGCAGCCTCCGCCTCCCGGGTTCAAATGATTCTTCTGCCTCAGCCTTCCAAGTAGCTGTGATTACAGGTACCTAGCTAATTTTTTGTATTTTCAGTAGAGACGGGGTTTCACCATGTTGGCCAGGCTGGTCTCGATCTCTTGACCTCAGGTGATCTGCCCACCTTGGCTTCCCAAAGTGCTGAGATTACAGGCATGAGACACTGCACCCAGACATTTGCTTATATTTCAATTGGATTTTAGATACTGTGAATGTATTACTTTATTTATTTATTTTTGAGGCAGAGTCTCTCTCTGTTGCCCTGACTGAAGTGCAGTGGCATGATCTGGTCTCACTGCAAATTCTGCCTCCTAGGTTCAAGTGATTCTCCTGCCTCAGCCTCCCAAGTATCTGGGACTACAGGCTCACACCACCACGCCTGACTAATTTTTGTATTTTTAGTAGAGACAAGGTTTTAGCATGTTAACCAGGCTAGTCTCAAACTCCTAACCTTACTCAGGTGATCTGACTGCCTTGGCCTCCCAAAGTGTTGGGATGACAGGCGTGAGCCACCACACCCAGTCATGTTTAAATAAACAAATACAATTCAGAGTTTTAAAATAGCTGGGCTTAGGAATTAATCCTTTGCTTTTGAGCTGTACATTTGTGTACATGTGTGTCTGTACATTTTTTTTTGAGTCAGGGTCTTACTCTATCACCCAGGTAGGAGTGCAATGGCACAATCACGGCTCACTGTAGCCTCGACCTCCTGGGCTCAAGCGATCCTCATTTTTTGGATATAAGGTCTCACTACGTTGCCCGTGCTGGTATCGAACTGGGCTCCATCAATCTCCTCACCTCGGCCTTCAAAAGTGCTGGGATTATAGGTGTGACCAGTGTGTCCGCCACGTCTGCACATTTCTAAGGATGTACATATATGTGTATATGTATATGTGCATGCATGTATATTTCCAATCTATTACTTTGTTCACAACTACAGATTAGACTAAATAAAACAGGTCCCAAGGACTTCCCCTGTTCAACAATCTTTGATGGCTCCCTCTTATCTATAAAGTCCAAACTCTTTGTCCTGCGTGTCAAGATCTTCTGTCATCTGACCCTCTCACCACTCCCTTCACAGTTTTGCCACAGACAAATGGAGCTACTTGCTTTTCCTATGTCCACCTGCCAATATCCCATCCTATGTCTTGAACTGTGCTCTTTAAAAACTGTGTCTTTAGAACGGTGCTCTTTCATTACTGCATCAAATCATACCCACTCTTCGAGACCCATCAGAAGCCTCTTTCTCCAGGAGGCCTACCTTGATGTCCCCAGTCGGAAGTAGACTCTCATTTTTCACCTGCATTTCTCTTACAGCATTGAGGATTTTTCAGCCTTGTAATGAAAGCTATTTCCACACCTGATAACAGTTCTCCTAAGCTATTGGAAGAAAGGCAGGGTCCAAGCTTGATTCCTGTTTGCATTGTCCTCAGAGTCCAATAAATGCCAGGCACATAGTAGGTGCTTGAGAAATGCTGAAGGAATGGATATGCCTGTATCTAGGTGGTGGTGATGAGTCTGTCTGGTCTTTGTATAGTCTGAGCCATCACTGTCGTGTTCGGGGAAAAGCCTTTTTCATACCTCGCTGCACCTGGCCCTGTGTGGGGCCTTCTGGAGGGCAGCTCAGCATGAGCCACTGCAGCCCCTCCACACCCCCCAGCCTGGCCGCAGAAGAGGGGGCCCAGACATGACCAGACGGTGAGGCAGCCACATTCCAGACGGATGAGGCACGCCTGGGAGGTCACATGTCTGGCTCACCAACCCACCTGCAGGCACTCAAGCTTTACCGACCCTTGAGCTGCCCTGGGGTTCGAATCCTCACTTTCCCTGTGAGTCTGCACAAATGGCAACTAGCTCAGTCTCAGGGTTCTCGTCTATAAAATGGGGATGGCAAGCCCTGCCTTGTGGCTGCCGTGAGGTGTGGAGAGACTGTCTGGGTAGTGCCTTGCTGAGGGCCTAGCATCTGGCAGGTTTTCAGAGGTTGACATGCAGGGAGCCACATCAGCCCAAGCTAAACCTAGAAAGGTAAACATATTGCCAAAAACCCCATATGCCAAGCAGCACTTTCATACTAAGCCAAACAGATTTCTTTTGGCTCAACCATTGTTTGGGATTATTTTGCCACAGTGAATGCTCTGTGGGTGAGCACTGACGACCCACCCAGGTGTGGTGCGGATGGTGGCCTCACATGTGTGAATGGACCTGTGTGCATGTACACAGACACACAGGTGTGCACACTTGTTCCGTATGGGTGTGTACATACATTCACGTCGGTGGACTCCGCGGCAGTCCTGCACGTGTGTCTGTGTGTCCATGTGTCCACACACATCATATGTTTGCTCCCAGCCACTCATGTCCTGGTTGCTGGCTTGAACGCCCAGGCAGACTGGGACATGCCACCAGAAGGAATAAAGGCTGGTTGGAGAAATACTGAGAAAAGATGAGTAAGAAGGAAAAAAATGCTGAAACACTCAACATGTGGGTTAGGGGGGTGAAGAACAGCAGAGTGTGGTGGCTGAGACAGTGACCTGTGAACCTCTCCTAGGTTCAAACCCTCTTCCTGCTGATCCCCAGCTTGTTGCTTGGGCGGGTCACTCAACCCCTCTCTGCCTCAGTTCCTCACCTATGAAATGGGGATTAGAACAACAGCACCTACGAAGTAAGACTGTTGGGACGAGTCAATGAGGGGATACCCGTGAAGTACTCAGTGGGGCCTGGCGCCAGGCAAGTGTTTGCTTCAGAAACACTGCTGGAGGGCAGTGGCCTCTGCAGACCTCTCCTCTCCTTCCTCTTCCTCCCCTCTGAGCTGTTGCCTCCCAGCATCTTTCCCGCCTGTCCCTCCCTCTCCCCTCCATCACTCCCCAGCCCCCCAACAACATCCTGGTCTTTGCCAGAGCCAGGCTGGGAGCAGGCAGCACGTGCCACTGGCAGGGAAGGAAAGCCAGCATGGAGCAGGAGGAGGTGGAGACGCTGGCTCCGAAATGTTGCTTCTTTTTTTTTCCTCCCTGTTTCCCAGCCATGCTCCCAGAGGCAGGAGGTTTGGGGGACAGTGGGAGGGCTCCAAAGAACAGACAATCCCAGCCATTCCCCAGCGGGCCGCAGGTCAGGCCCCTCCTTGCTCCATCTGCCTCTGCCGCAGCCTGTGCCATCCGGTTTGCCAGCCCAGCCCAGCCCAGCAGGCTGGGACCCCAGGCCATGCCAGCCCTGGCCCTGCTGGGGGTGGGAGCGGGCCACAGCCTGGGGTCCTTGAGGGGTTCTCTTGCTTTATTTTTCTTTATCTCTTCCTTGCTTTCTGAGCCCTGGTCTTTCCCAGCCCTCACGGCTCTGACTCTGTCCTGTGCCAGCCTCGCTAGCTGTCTCACCCGTCCCTGCCTCTCTGCCACCACCTGCCCTGGGTCTTCTGCCAGCTCTGGGCTCAGGGAGCATCAGGCCCTGTCAGCCTCAGCTCCTGCACACACCCCTCTCCGCCCCCTGGGCTGAAGGCTGGCAGCCCCAGCATCTGGAGGGGCTGGCTCTCTGCTCTGGCTGCCCTGGGCTGAGGGTCCTCCTCCTTGTTCCCCAGCCCATCTTCCCCTGCTCCCCTCTCCCCAGTGACTAGAGTCCTCTTCCCACCCCTCTGCATCCTCCAAGCCCAGGACAGCTTGCTGCCCTCCAGGCCTTGGCGGGAGGCTCACAATGAAGCTGCCTCCCCCCACAGACTGGGAGGTGGCGAATCACCATGGCAACCAAGAAAGCCTCCCCTTCCTTCCCCTCCCCTTCTTCTCCCGGCTTCACAGAAGGGGCTAGAGGTCTGGGGGTGGGGGGGTAGTTCAAGCCCCCGGGGATACAGGATGGAGAATGACAGAGGGACAGGAGTAGCTGATGGGACATTTGTGAGAGAAAATGGGCCAGTCATGGGACCATAATTCTTGAGGAACTGGGTCCCACTGATTATGTGACTAGAGTGGTCCCAGCCACCAGCTGAGTTCCTATGGCTCTGGCTCATCTGGGCTCCTTGTTAAATGCAGAGCTTCAGGCCCCATCCTAGACCTACTGAATTCCGTCTTCTCAGTTGGGTCTTACGGACCTATATTTTAGATTCTCTCTAGGTAATTTCTCTTTTTTTTTTTAAATAAAGATGGGGTTTCACCATGATGGCCAGGCTGGTCTTGAACTCCTGACCTCAGGTGATCCACCCACCTCAGCCTCCCAAAGTGCTAGGATAACAGGCGTGAGCCACCGCGCCCAGCTTCTAGGTAATTTCTATGTGTACTAAAGCTGAAGACCCACCAACAGGCCTGTGTTTTTATCCTGGCTTGGTCACACAAGATCAGGGGTAAGTCTTGTGATTGTTCCAAGGCTGTTTTCACTTCTGTAAAATGGGATAATAGTAGCAGCTCCCTAGGGTGTTGTGAGAATTGGCACCCTCAGGTAACTCTGCACAGAGGTTGACAGCCTCTGCTTTCTGTTCTAGGCTCTGCCATCTCCCCGAGACCAGTAGGGTCTGTAGGGCAACATGACCCCCTCCCTCCATGCCTGCCATGGCCCAAGTCTTCTGTGCCATCATGTGTTACAAGACAATGAGAATTCTGGACACTGGAGAAACATGAAATCATTAAGGCAAAACAGTAAATAAAGGCCAAAAAGTTATTACAGAGCTGGCAGTGCACAATACCATCCTGCAAAGCAAATGTGAATTATTTCAGAACATCTTACAGTGAAAAACCCTCTCTTCCTGCCCAGCGTTGTGACCCATTCACTTCTCTTTCCACCCATCTCACCTGCGTGGAGAGTGGCCTGGTCAGGAGGGGCCCTACCCAGCCCAGGGCTCCCAGGGAATCGGGCTGGAAGTCAGCCCCCTGCTTCTTTGGCCTTGAACGCCTTTTTGTTTGCTCAGAGCATCTCCTGGTTCCTTGTCTGTCCCCAGGATCAGTGAGCAACCATTACCGGGAGCCTTTCCTACTCCTAATGTTGTGTATTGCTTCACGATTTCCAGGGAACCCTCCCTATGGCTCCGGGAAGATGGGCTGTATTCTTCCCATTTTACAGATGGGAAACAAGTTCAGAAGGTTTCAGTGACAAGCCCAGGGTCTGATAAATGGCAGAGCTGGGACCCAAACCCACTCTCTCCAAGTTTAAATGAGATTAAATAAGACAATGTATGCAGAGTACTTGCATAGAACACTCTAAAAGCTATTATTATTATTATTGAGATGAAGTCTTGCTCTGTCACCCAGGCTGGAGTGCAGTGCCTCCATCTCAGCTTATTGCCACCTCTGCCTCCCGGGTTCAAGCAATTCTGCCTCAGCCTCCCGAGTAGCTGGGATTACAGGCACGCGCCACCAAGCCCGGCTAATTTTTATAGAGATAGAGTTTCACCATGTTGGCCAGGTTGGTCGTGAACATCTGACCTCAACTGATCTGCCCACCTTGGCCTCCCAAAGTGCTAGGATTGCAGGCGCGAGCCACTGCACCGAGCCTATTATTATTATTATATTCAAAGACTCATCCAGGGCTGCATCAGGATAGGACTGCATCGGGATAGGACTGCTGTGGCCATCTGTCATCTTCGATGCTCAGCGTCCCTCCCTTGCTCTGAACAGCACTGCTTCCCTTTGAAGTAATGTCCTCGCCTTCCCATTTCACTGGATGAGCTGTCAATCACTGTACCATGCCCTCTCATGGCCTCTAGCATGGACTTGAGATCCAGAAATTTAGGACTGCCCAATCATAGTGCCCCATTTTTCTAAGCACAGGGACTGAACCTGAGCTGGAACCACTGGAAGATTCAGCTGGGATTTTATATAGAGAGACAAGTTTTCCCTCTTTCTATCTTACCAGTTCCATGAGGTCATGCCATTCATCCCCACTCATCCTCCTTGCCCCAGATGGAGGAAGCCCATCAGGAGGACAGGATGTAGCCACACAGAGACAGACACAGAGTTGTAAGATTTGGCGATTTTGCTTGAGCGCCTGAATCTAGCTGCACCTGAAGTCAACCGCACCTGCCTTTCCCAGTTACATAGGCCAATACTCTCCTTTTGGATGAAACTAGATAAAGCTGGACTTCAGTCACTTGCTCTGATGGATACAGGTATGGGAGCACAGCACATGGCCTTTAGTAGTATACCCGGAGAGGAAGGCCCAACCTCGGAGACCCATGAAGAATAAGGGCATATCTTATCACATCTAATCCCTCCTGGGATACAGGAGGCTAAATGTGCCCATGGAAAGGGCCCCAGCCCAAGAGCTCAAGCCCAGAGGCATAATCTGAGCAGAGCCATTGCTTCTGCCCTCTGGCTGATTTGTAGCGAGCCCTGCTTCTCTGGACCTCAGCTTCCTCCTTCATAAAATGAAGGTATTGGGGCTTGGAAAATGATACCCCAAAGTGTGGTGCTTTGGCACGCTGAGTACTTTGAACTGGAGGACACTGGTGGGACCTCAGAAACAAAGTCTCTCTCTGACCTTCTCCTGCCCTTTTTCCTCCTGCTCCCTTTTCTCCCCCAGGGCAGGCCATGGAAACCAGAATTCCTCTTCTCCAAGGCGGGTCATAGAAACTAGAAATATTACTCTACCCCTCCCCCACCTTTCTATGTAGGAGTTGGCCATAAAGAAATTCTCTGACCTACCTTGTCTGATAGTAGGTCATAAGACCCTCATTCCAGAAGGGGTCCTGCCCTATACCAGGGAGGAAGGAATGCAGTGCAGAGAGGCCAAGAAAAATCTGAACAAACAGGCCTTGCGGGGCTCCCCCACTCAGTCTTTGACTGTTAGATCATATTCTTTCTGTCACATTTCTACATGGCTGTCCATTCTTCAGTGAACCTAAATGTAAAAAGGACAGTTTTCTCTGAGTCTTCGGGTTTTCATTTCTGAAGGCTCCTGTGTCACATAAAACTTTGCTTAAATAAATGTTATACTTTTCTCTTATTAACCTGGCCTTTGTTATAGAAATGGTGACCGTGACCCTCATGATGGGGAGAAAAGGTATCATATCCTTTCTACCTCTTCAAAGATGCTACTATCTCCAGAACATACTGCTAAGGTTCTGGAATTCACTTTGTATGTCAATGTGTACTAGGCATGGCTACAGGACCTTCCACAATCACCCCTGGCAGACTCTTTGGTTTTTATCTCCCGTGATTCTCCCACAGTTATCCCACTCCCTTGTACTCCACATACCTCTGCAGTTCTAATTTCTCTTTACTTTAGCTTCTTGAACAAACTATCCACCCACCCATCCATGTATCCATTCATGCATCCATCCATCCGTCCATTCATCCATCTATGCATCTATTATGCATCTATCCATCCATGCATCCATCCATCCATTCATCCATCTATGCATCTATCTATGCATCTATCCATCCATCCATGCATCCATCTATGCATCTATTATGCATCTATCCATCCATGCATCCATCCATCCATTCATGCATCTATCTAGCCATCTGTCCATCCATCCACCCATCCACCTATCCATATATCCATCCATCCATCCATTCATCCACCCATCTATCCATCCATTCATCCACCCATCCATCCATTCACCCATCCATCCATCCATCCATATATCCATCCATCCATCTATTCATCCACCCATCTATCCATCCATTCATCCACCCATCTATCCATCCATTCATCCATCCACTCAACCAACCAAACAACCAACCAACCAGCCAACCAGCCAGCCAGCAAACAAACCAATGAGCAAACTCCTGAAATATGTCAGGCACTGTCTCAGGTGTGGTAAGGTACAATATAGTCCTTGCCCTCATGGAGCAAGCAAGCAAATACAAGTGTGTTAGAGTTAGGAAATGGAAGATGTAGGATGCTATGGCTGTCTCTAATTAGGGGGGTGGGTGTGTAGCTCTCTCTGAGGAGAGATAGTTCTTTAAGGTGAGCCTTGACGATTGACTAGAGAATAGTCAGGGATGAAGGGAAAGAACATTTTAGGCAAGTGGAACAGCATAGAGGGTGTTGTGAGTGAAAGAAACTCTCAATGGAAAGTGCACAGGCAGCAAAAGGGAGGAGAGCCCAATGTGTGGCCAGATGTTGGTGGGAGGCAACATGATAACAATCTACTTGTCACCATGTTTACCTGGCAAACCCCTATTCATCCTTAGAAACCCTGCTGAGACAACTCCTGTGAGAAGTGGCATCCCCAACCCGAGTTAATCACTCCTTCCTCTATGCATCACTTGTACTTCTATAAGTGCACCTTCCCCCAGCCCTATGAAGACATCTTTCCACGTTTGTCTTTTCTCTTAGATGTCTATTCCTTAGGACATGAAGCTGTCTATAGTTGTAGTGCCTAGCACACATGGGTACTCAACAGCTGCTTTTGGACGGAATTGGATGGCATGGTGGGTATGCAGCTGTGAGATAACTGTTTGTGTTTCAGGAAGGGGCAGGAGGAGTGGCAGGCATGTATATGGGTATCTCTGCATTTGGATTTAAATTCAACAGCATTTCCAGAGGGCTGTTTAGACTCACTGGAGTGTGACAAGCTGCTGACCATTTTCTCAACCCCAAGAAAAACTGGCTCTGCTGGAGGTGTGGAGCTGGCTGGGGCTGGGCTGCCTGCTTGCTTCCCCCCTGCCTCTCCTTTGCTTTTCTGTTCCTTCCTCTACACAGTGTACTCGGGGAGTCCCCCGTTCTTTGGGGCTCTGTGTCGGGGTAAGGTGGTGGGCTGAGGCCACGGCACCCACCTGGGTGCCCACTGGCCGCTGGCCAAGCTGGCTTCTTCGGCAAAGATGCTGATCAATGGGGCCGCAGGCTCCAGGCCAGGGGAGGTCTCTCTTTCTAATCTGTATTGACTGCTCCCTCCTTTGCCTGCCAATTTGTATCAGGCTGTTGTCTGCAGTGGTGATGGAGAGCTTTGGGCCCATTTGCAGTGATCTGTGAGGGAGATCGGAGCCTCTGCGAGGCTGGGCTGGGGTGTGGGTTGAGGGGCAGCCCTACATAGGAAGACAAACCCTGACCCAGCTGGGAAGGGGCTGCTCGGTGTTCTTTATCTACTTAAACTCTGAAAGGGCTGGTCTTTCCCCAGGGCAAAAGAGGACAGGCAGTGCATAAAGGAAGGAAAAAGGACTCCTTGCTCACACCATGTCACCTGCAAGCCAGGCGCAGGGCAGAGGCTCTTTGCAGTTCCAGCTACCTCCAGATGTGATGTCCTGGACCCAGCCATTTCCATCAGTTACCAAGCACATAGCCCATCCTCGTGCTTCAGGGCCAGAGGGAACCATGGGCATGTGTGGAGGGCCTGCACTGTTCAGGCTCCTGGCGCAGTCACACTGAATGCTCTCAACAATCCTGGACAGATACTATGCCTCCCAGATGAATATCATTCATACCATTGAGGAGATGAGAAAACCGGGGCTTCAAGAGTTTCGGAAGCATGCCTGAGAGCCTGAGGCTCTGCTCTCTTCTCTCTTGTTCTACCTGACTGCAAGGAGCCACCTCCTTAAGAGAGAGAGGACTCTTGGCTGGACGTGGTGGCTCACACCCGTAATCCCAGCACTTTGGGAGGCCGTGGCGGGTGGATCATCAGAGGTCAGGAGTTCGAGACCAGCCTGGCCCACATGGTAAAACCCCACTCTACTAAAAATACAAAAATTAGCTGGGTGTGGTGGCAGGCGCCTATAATCCCAGCTACTTGGGAGGCTGAGGCAGGAGAATCGCTTGAACCAGGGAGTCGGAGATTGCAGTAAGCTGAGATTGCACCACTGCACTCAAGCCTGGGCAACAGAGTGAGAATCTGTCTCAAAAAAAAAAAAAAATGGAGAGACAGGACACTCATATCTGAAGATGTCAATGGCCATCGTGGCCAGGCCAGGCCTCCCTTTATGAACATGTGACTCAGACACCCCTTCCCCTGGGGCCATCTGGTCCATGGCCAGGGCTCCGTGCCCCTACTCTCTGCTTCTGAGAATGCCTGGGTCCTCTTCTTCCTTTTTCTTACCTCTGGCCACTGACCCCCAGAAACCCACACCTTCTAAGCCTTGATGCAAGAATGAGAGGAGGAGAGCTCCTGCTCCATGGTCATTCTGGGTGGGAGAGAAGAGAGGGGGAAGGGGACCAATTCTGTGCCTGGAGGCTTAGGTCAGGCCCAGAATGAGCTTTCCTGCAGCTTTGCTAAGGTCACAGTAACCTTGAGCAGATCGTTTAAGCTCTCAGAACCTCAGTTTTCTCATTTGTGAAAACAAGCTACACCTCCCAGACTTCTCTAGGGGAGACTTACAAGAGATAGTGAGTGTATGTTGCAGGTGTACTCAAGGCATGTCAGGAAATGAAAATGAGGAGTTGGAATTTGGCTGCGGGAGAGGGTCAGGGTGGGGCAGGGTGGGGCAGGGTGGGAGGGCTGCTGGGACGAGGGAGCAGGGGAGTGCTGAGGGCTGTGGAGACCCCTGGGCTGAGTCACAGGAGTAAGGGCAGGGAGGTGGAAGTCTGGGGGGTTGCTGAATGCCAGGTTATCTTTGGACTTTGTCCTGTGGGTTGGTGCTTTTCCCACATGGAGTTCTTTGTTCAAATGCAGTCCTGTTACGGAGCCCAATGGGGCAAGCAGACGAAGGGTTAAACTGAGGCTGGGGGCCCCAGAGTCCTGCTTTTCAACACATCCTCATCACCCTCAATCCCAGGCCCTCTGTGGAACTCAAAGAGCTACCTGAACACTTTGAAAAGCCTCTGCCTGGAGAATGAATCGGAGAAGACTTCACTGAATCTCTGGACATCCAGGAGGCCTGAGAGAAGAGGGCTCGGAAAGGGGGCTCAGTGTTTTTGTTCTCAGCGCCCCTCACGGCTCCTCAGCCTTGTTGCATTTACCATTGATGATGGCATCTGCTGGAGGCTGGGTCCAGATCTCAGTTCTCCCTCTGGTCAGGTTGCCTTTGTGTGGAGAACAGGCAACAAGGGTCACCAGGGAAGCCCTGGGAGGTGCAAGCTGGGTGTCCCTTGAGGGGACGAGGTAAGGGAGTGCAGCAGTCTCACTGCTGGTTTCCAGGCTCAGAGGTGGATGCCTTGTGGGGTGTCTCACCACATGCCAAGGGCCATCCTATCACCCCGCTTACTTATCTGCTGTCACGGTAGGTTTGGGACTTCCCTCTTTCTCTCCGCTTCACCTGGCTGGCTCCCACGTGTTAGGCCTCAGCTGGGACATAGTCTCCTCCAGAAAGGCTCCCTTGTCCCCCTCTGCCGTGCCTTGACTGCCCTGGGCTTGCAGCAAGGATCCCCACATGCGGTAAGCACCTGCTCATTTGTCTCTTCTCTGCTAGATTTTACATTCAAGGGTGGGGCACTCTATTGCCAGAGCCTAGCACAATGCCTAAGAGATGGCAGTGCATGAATGAAAGAACCTTACTCCAGCATGGGTGTAGGCAGAGATCAAACAGCAGTGTGAGCTCCTCACATCTGAGGAATGACCTTCTAGAGAAAGGCTGCTGAATGGGATGAAGGTCCAGCCAGGGAGAGGTTGGGAGGAGAGCATAGTGACCAGGGTTCCAGGACTGGGGTGGCCCAGTTCCACTCAGGGCATCTACCTCTTTTCATTGCCACGTCTTCCCTGTGGGGGGCTTTCCCTCCAGATCATACTAGCCCCGGGTGTCAGACAGTATCTGCTCTCCATTCTCCATGTCCATCTGTGCCTGGGCGCACCTACCCAGGGGTGTTGGGTAAATCTTTGTGTCCTTGGGTCTGAATGAGCACGATGGGTACAGGGCTGCCTGGGAGTGTGTGTCTGAACACAGACACACATGGCAGTCCCAAGCACGGGTGTCTGTGTATCTAGGTATGGAGTGACACCTTTGCGTGTACCGCTTTGTATGCAGAGCATATCCTGGCGTGCTTTTGTATCTGTGAGTGTGTATGTGCTTGCACAGACATGAGTGTGCCCACTGGGGCAGGGTGGGGCTAGGGCTGTTCTGTCACCGTGCTCTGATTAGCCTTCACTTGGAAGCATTTAGGTGACAATTTACAGCTGCACCTGACCCTGGCCTCTCTGCCTCGTCCTGTGTGTGCTGCTACGGCTGCCCCCTGCCCCCTGGCCACATAACTGTGATTTATGGCCGGCCTGTGGGGAGCAGCCCCCTCCCCACTGCCCACCTCTCTGCATCTCCTGCACCAGATGGGCTGCCTGCTGCTCCCTAGAGCTGCCTTCACCAGGGAGGGTGAGGCAAAACGATGGACCGCCAGGCCCGGCTGGGACCCCTCCCTCTCCCACGGCTCACTCCCCTTCAGACAGTCCCTGTCATCCTGTCTTGGGCTCGTTCTTGGCTGTTGGGATTGTGAACTGAGATGAGAGGTCAGAGTCTGTGACATAGAACAGAAACCGCCCCCAGCCCCTCATTCATCTCCTCCCCAGACACAGACAGACAGATGGACAGACACACAGATAAAGGTACCGACAGGTCCTCATGCAAGGACTGCATGTGCATCTGGGCGCCTGAGCACGCACACGTACACACACACACTGTGAGTGCTCGTGGGGGATCTGTGTATGTGTGGAGGCTGGGAAGGAAGCCAGGCCCCCTGCAGCCAGGCCAAGCCTCCCCTGCTCCCCGCCGCCGAGTCTCTGCCCCCTTTCTCCTGTGCCGACACTCCCTGATGCCAAAGGGTATCTTCTCCAGCTCGCGCCAATCCATTATGAAGGTCCACTCAACCAGCAAGGGCATTTCTGGGGGTGTCCCTGGGGTGGGCCCTTAGGGGCTAGGGCTCAACCTTGCACCCCCAGGCTGGCGTTGCTGGAAGCGGGGAGTGGTGGAGAGGCTGTGTCAGGCTGAAGGTGAGCACTGGAAACAAAAAGATTGGAGTAAATTATTATTCCCCCCATGGCTTTCCCAAGGAAAGTGGAAGCAGCAGCCTGAGGCCCGTTTTCCTATTTGATGGGGAATCAGATAAATGGCAGGCAGCTTGCTCTGATAAGGCCTTGCTCTGGGCACAACCTCTCTCTCTGAAACCCTCTTACTATGCATAGAGGAAGGCTATCTGTGCAGCTGCACCTTGACACAAATATATCTGCACCCGAGATGAAGCAATTCCCCCAGAAATTACAGCAGGGGGATTGCATCTGAGGAGGGGCCCTGGGGAGGGGCGGGGGCTGCAAGGGAGGGAGGGAAGGAGAGGCCTGGGACAGGCAGGGAGGAGAAGAGGGAGGCGGCTGGGAGGTTGGGAGCGAGAGCAAGGAGTCTAGAGGTTTGCACCGGGGAGGGGCTCGGGAGCATCTTTGTATGCAATTTACATTTTCCCCACCAAGCAGCTTGCACAGAAATATTCTTTTTCTCCTGTATCATCTTCTTCATAGGGACATTCTCACCGCCGCCCCATCTTCCTCCTGCTGGCTCCATGGCTGCTCCTACCATATTCTCCCTGCTCAGAGAATTAACAGGAAAATATGCGGGTGGTCATAGATTTTACAGTTAGTCGCCTAAATGGAGGAGTCTCGGCTGCCTTAAACATTTTCCTTTTTCTTTTAAAATAAACATTTTACATTTTTTTAATTAAAAACTTTTTTTGTCTTTAAAGTGGGGATGGGGTTGTAATGTGATTTAAATAAATAGGTGAATAAACAAATATTTTTGAAAAGATGGAGAACACAGAGTGCTGTTAGATTTGAAACACTCTTCCAAAGTGTCAGACGGCTTCATGAGTGTGCGTGTGTGCACGTGTGCACATGTACACATGTATGTCTGCAAAAGTATGCATGAATATGCCTGTGTGTGGGGGGTGTTCTCATGTTCTCTCTCACACACGCCTAATCCGACAACACCCCAGCCTCTCTCTCCCCTTCCAGCAGTGTCTGCTCATCTCTGTGAGCTCGTATACCTCGCCTCTCCCCTTCCCAGTCTGCAGAACTGGAGCCTCCAGCCTCCCAGCAGGCCTGCATAAAACCCTTTGGTCCTAGAAGTGAAGCTTGAGTAAGAGACTTCCCATCAGGCACAAGAGTCCCCCTATCCCCAGACAGCCCCTCCCTCCAGTTCCTTCTTGACTGGGCAAAGGTGCCCAAGGGCGATGGCAGCAGAACTTGGTGGGACAAGCGCTTGGGAAAGAGGCAGTAGAGCCAGGGCAAATATGGACCTTATCCCCCAGACTCTAGGTCTTGGAGGGACAAGGTGGACTTGTTGGGGTGGGGAAGGGAGGCATATTGCGTTTACTCATGAGGGTGAGAGGAAGAAGTGGAGTTTCAGTGCCTGTGAGGGTGCTCATGCCCCTCCCTCCCCAAACTGGCACCTGCCTTGGGTCTGTCAGAGCAGCTGCAAGACACAAGAGTCAGCGACAGATGCCATAGCCCCAGCCTTTGTCTGAGCAAGAGAAAAATCACAGCCTCCCCTTAAGCCCCTGGGGCAGCCGAGGCTGGGAGGCTTTAGTCCTCTCACCCTCAACGCCATCGCCAACTCTGGAGAGCAACAGGGACCTTTGTCCTGTCTCCCAACTTTGGGGACTTTGAGAGGTGACGGGAAAGATGCAGCGAAGTGGAGGTTGTGGGGAGAGATGCTTTGAACCTGTCTGCCTAAACCACGGGACGCACTCCCGGGACCCACTTAGGGTAGGGGCAGGGGTGTTCTGCCACATCAACCTTGATCAGCTGGAAAAGGGCTGAGCTGGCAGGTGGGGATCAGGCTTCTAGTTTCATCTCTGCCACTTCTCTGCGGCCACCTAGTTACTCTTCTGGGCCTTGCTTTTCTCAGCTGTAAAATGTGGGGAAGCAATCACTCAAGTGACAGATGCAATGTTAAGTAACATGGATAACTGTGGTTTTTCAACACATATCAGGCCAAGGGGTGAGAATGCGACTGGCTGTGACTGTATCTCACTTGTTACTGGTTTGGGCTGAGTCTGGAGGAGCCAGAGGCTTGGTCTTCTTGCAGGAAATAATCCCTAGAAAGTAAGTAGCCTCTTTCAGGCTACTGGGCTCTTTAGGACTCATTTGCAAGCTGTCTCTGGAGATGGGCTACAGAAGGTCAACGGGGACTCCAAGAGGAACTACTGCGGATAACCAGGCTGGGGTATGTGGAGGCAGATGCTGATATCATCCCAAATTCTCTGCCGTGGAGGACTTAGCCAGAGTAGGGACCCTGGGAACTGTCATCCCTTTAGAGCAAATAATAGAAAAGCTCCAAGGGAAGCCTAGAAGTCACAGACAGGGGTCCCATTGATCTTCATATTGGCAAGCCAGTGTCTACATTGGGACATGAACTCCCACTTATCTCTATGGTGAGACTTTGGCTGTCATTGATATCACAATGGAACATTGTTACCACCACTTTTGTATATCATTGACTGCCATTGATCCCGATATTGGAACAGTGATCCCCACATTAGGACACCGATTTTCCTTAACCAACTCTGAACTGGGGCATTGATCTGTACATTGGGATGTTGACTTTCTTACCCATCCGTACGGTGGGACATCAATTCCTCTCAACCAACTCTCTATTGGGACATTGATCCCCAACATGAGATGTTGATGACCTCAACCAAATCTTCACTGGGGTATTGATTTCTACATTGGAACTCCCTGTCCTGTCCAACTCTGGATTGGGACATTGATCCCACATTGCAACATTGATTTATTCCTCTCTCTCAGTATCTGGGCATTATCCCCCACCGAACCAGGAACAAGGACACCGATTTTTATTTTAGGGCTTCGGTTCATTCATTCCACCAATCATTCATTTGTTATAGCTACTATGTGTCAGTTTTGTGCTAATGGTTAGGATCGCTGTTTTTCTTTCCCTTACTACCATCGATCCCTATGTGAAGACCCCAATTCTCTTCAGTCTTCATATTTGAACACTGATACATGCCTCCTGCATGCATCACCCTCTTCAACCTCCCCTAATGACTTCAACCAAGGTCTCTGTTCATCAGTTGATGTTGGGAGCCACATTGGAACGCGCACAGTCTTGGAGTCATGAGTTTGAATTCTGGGCTTTACCACTTGCTGGCCTGTTTCCTCATCTTTCTTCTTTTTTTTTTTTTTTTGAGATGGAGTCTCACTCTGTCACCTATGATGGAGTGCAGTGGCTTGATCTCAGCTCTTTGCAATCTCTGCCTCCCGGGTTCAAGCGATTCTCATGCCTCAGCCTCCTGAGTAGTTGGGATTACAGGTGTGCACCACCATGCCAAGATAATTTCTGTATTCTTAGCAGAGACAGGGTTTTGCCATGTTGGCCAGGCTGGTCTCGAACTCGCAGTCTCAAGTGATCCACCCATTTCAGCCTCCCAAACTGTCTTCATCTTTCAAGTGGAGACAAGGATACCTACTTTTCAGGTTTCCTGTGCAGATTGGAGGAGAGGAGGTAAATGAGAACACTGAATGGGACCCAGGCATAGAGAGCACTGCACTTCATGGCAAGGCTTTCCCTTCCTTGTTCTCTTCCCCCAGTCTGGGGACATGGCTCTGAACTTGGCATATCCATGCATGCCCCTCTCACATACTGCTGAGCAGGTGAGAACTTCCCTCTCCTCCAATGCCATGGGCAGCATACCTCATGAAGTAAGTCGCTCACAAAATTTCAGACCTAGCTCTCATTTTTAAAAATCCATATTATATAGATAGCAACGAGGAGAGCAACTTTTCTACCCCGAGCCTGTGTGTAATTACATATTTTGGCTGCGTGCTGGGCTGGGGATAAATCTGTATGGTAATGCAGGCCAGGGGCTTACGATGTAGGCACACATGCTAATTTTTAAACCACAAAATCGCGGCTGTTTTTCATTTTCATTTCCGACAACACTGGCGGAGATTAGGTCCTATTAAGCACCATGGGGCCTGTCCTCCCCCGGCCACCTGCAGAGCTCCTCATGGCTTTCACGGGCTCGTGGGGCCTGGCGCTGAAGCAAACACATCCTTCTTAATTGTGGGGCAAAGCTCTGCCCAGCAGGAGGTGCCCAGGTTGGCAGACCAAGGCAGTCTTCTCTCTTCATCCCCACCCAGGATGGGACTAGGTCTCACTCCTGCCTGGGAGGAAGAACTTGGAGCCTGCCGTGCCCTGGAGAATTGAAATTCCAGGCTATGCCTCTTCTCATGGGCAAGAAAAGTAGGCTCTCGCCCACTGGTAGAGCCCCAAGATGTCCTCAGAGGCCTGGAGAGCAAGGACTCGGGTCACTAACCCGTCCAGTCCTAGCCCAGCTCAAGTGACCTTGTGTGAGTCACTTCTCTTCCCTGGCCTTTGTCTCCCATCTGTCAAATGTAAAATAGATGATCTGGAAAGAGTTTGCCTTTGAGCTCGCTGTCCCCTGCCACAGGGCAGGTGGCGCAGTGATGACAGCAGCCCACGTTTGTCACACACACACCGTGGGTAAACTATACACGTTCATGATCTCATGTAATCTTCCCCTCGACTCCCTGAGGTGACAGCGTGTTAAACAAAAATCCCATTTTCACCACTTACTGGCCGGATGATCTGTTTTCTCATCTGTAAAATGGGGGTGTAACTGACAACAGTGCTACCTGATAAGGTATTATCACGATGGAATGAATTGCTGCAGAGTACACGAGCCACTTAGAACAGCGCCAGGCCCAGGGTTGCTATCATTATTATTACAGATAAGGAGATGGAGGCTGAGGAAAGGATAAGGAACTCACTCAAAGCCACCCGGTTAGAACCCAAGCTGGGACCCATGAGCCTCATCCCTCTCACTGATGCTTTGCCACCTCCAACTCTTCCTGGCACAAAAGCTTCTCCATCCACCCAGGGAAGCAGCAGCAGGCTGTGCCTCCCTTTATTCCTCATTCCTCATACTGAGCAAAAACGGGAGCAGAGATGCGCTGAGATAAGCAGAGAGGTTCGGAGGGGCCCCCTGAATGGGTGTCTGGTTGGGCTGCCACCACAGCCTCGACTCCCAGGGGTGCTTGGGCACAAGGGAGCCAGTCCAGGCTCAGCCCATCGCTGGGGTCCGGCAGACCCTCTGCTTGTTGGAGGAGAGCTGAGGGTGAGGAGGGGCCAGGGAAGAGGAGCTGAGCCCAGCCCCCTTCCATTCTCTCTCCATCTGCACCCAGAAGCAGCTGAGCGTGGAGCGGGGCCACCCCTCCCACTCCCGCCCCCTTGCCTTCTCCCCTCCTGAGCGGGGGCTGCCCCGTCTCTGGGGGGAAACCTGGTCTGTGCTCAATTTCATGCCACTTAATTCACAAGTCTGCCCGTGAAAATGGCAACAAATCGGCCCCAACTGCCCAAATGTCCTGTCCCATCTCGGACGTGTCTCCTGCAGCACCCCCCTCCTCTGTCTGACAGCTCCTCACCCATTAGACTGGAGGAGAGCGGCTGTGGTGGCAGTCAGCCGAGAGCCCTGCTACTGACTTAGACCCCACACACATCCCTTCTGCAGCGGAGCCAGGCCCCAACGGGGGCTACAGCCAAGACCCCGGGTGACCCTCAAGTGCATGGGCAGCAGCCGGGGACTGTTTGTTTGAGTTTGGATTTTAATGTGACTGTGTAATGCTTATTTTTAAATGTACTTTAAGAACAATTTAGTTTTTTTTTCTTTTTTTTAAAATAAGTAGCACATTCACATGATTCAAATTTCAAAAGGTGGCCAGGTGAGGCGGCTCATACCTGTAATCCCAGAACTTTGGGAGGCTGAGGCGGGTGAATCATTTGAAGTCAAGAGTTCAAGACCAGCCTGGCCAACAATGGTGAAACTCTACCTCTACTAAAAAACAAAAAAATTAGCTGGGCATGATGGCACATGCCTGCAATCTCAGCTATTCAGGAGGCTGAGGCAGGAGAATCACTTGAACTCTGGAGGCAGAGTTCAAGCGATCTCTACTAAAAATACAAAATTAGCCGGGCGTGGTGGCACATGCCTGTAATCCTGGCTACTCGGGAGACTGAGGCAGGAGGATTGCTTGAACCCGGGAGGCAGAGGTTGTGGTGAGCCAAGATTGCACCACTGCACTCCAACCTGGGCAACAGAGTGAGACTCAGTCTCAAAAACAAACAAAAAAAACCAGGCCAGGTATGGTGGCTCATGCCTGTAATCTCAGCACTTTGGGAGGCTGAGGGGGGCAGATCACTCGAGGTCAGGAGTTCGAGGCCAGCTTGGCCAACATGGTGAATCCCCATCTCTACTAAAAATACAAAAATTAGCTGGGTGGGGTGGCAGGCACCTATAATCCCAGCTTCTTAGAAGGTTGAGGCAGGAGAATCGCTTGAACCCGGGAGGCAGAGGTTGAAGCAAATGGAGATGGAGCCACTGCACTCCAGCCTGGGCAACAGAGCGAGACTCCATCTCAAAACAACACAACAAATTTCAAAAAGCATAAAAGAGAGGGCAGAATGTCTCCCTCCACATCAACCCCAGTGTCCTGGTTCTCCCTTTCAGCTCCCAGTTTCTATCCCAAGGGGAACCAGTGTCCCCGGATTCTTGGGTGTCCTTCCAGAGACCTTTTATCCAAAAATAAGCAAATATGTATACTCTTTCCCGCCTCTGCCACAAATGGTGACGTGCTGTACCCACCGACTGCACCTCACTGGTCTCACCCATATGTCCTGGTGGCCAGAGCCTCCTCACTCCAGCCCCACCCCTCCCACCACAGAGGCTAGTTCTCACTCCTCTCCCTCCACCTGCCCACCAAAAGGGCTTTGAAGCCACAGAGTCCAGAATTCAAGTCCTACCAGCTCCAACTATTCTCTTGGTGACCTTGACAAGTTCATTTCCTCTTGGACCTCAGCCTCCAATTCAGTAGAATGGGAATATTCATGTACATCCACCTCACAAGACTATTGGTGGGAAGGTGGGTAGTAAAGAAGATACTGGGCTGGGTGGGGTGGCTCATGTCTGTAATCCTAGCACTTTGGGAGGGTGAGGTAGGTGGATCACCTGAGGTCAGGAGTTTGAGACCAGCCTGGCCAACATGGAGAAACCCCATCTCTACTAAAAATACAAAATTAGCCGGGCGTGGTGGCGCATGCCTGTAATCCTAGTTGCTTGGGAGGCTGAGGCAGGAGAATTGTTTGAACCTGGGAGGCAGAGGTTGTGGTGAGCCAAGATCGCACCATTGCACTCCAACCTGGGCAACAAGAGCAAAACTCCATCTCAAAGAAGAAGAAGAGGAAGAAGAAGAAGAAGGAGAAGGAGAGGGAGAGGGTGAGGGAGAGGGAGAGGGAGAAGAGGAAGAAGATACTGGATGCAAAGTGAGGAGGCGAAGTCTAGCTGTTCCCTCCTCTTCCCTTTCCCCCCATCAGGGGAATGCCTACTCATCCTTCAAGCGCCAGTTCAACGTCACCTCCTCCTGACTGACGCCTGCCTGTTGAAGGAATTGAATCTCCACTTTGCATCTATAGTGCTTCAGACCAGCCTAGAAGAGAATGTCACTGTGATGTGGTGTAGCCATCTATCCTTGTCCTCCTGCTACAAGGCTGTGAGGCACTTGAAGGCTTCCGACGAGGCAGGAACCAAAATATTAAGATGTGAATATTTACAGCCTTTCTTCTCCTGCCATGTTCCCACATCCAAGCTGATCAAGGTGATAGATACAGATACAAAGTGGAAGATGCTTCACTGAAGAAAGATCATAAAGTTAGCAGCAAAAGCTGAAGCAGAATAGAATTGATCCAGTCAGCAAGAGGTAAAGGCAAGAGAGAGCAGAGCTGGAGTTTTAGGAGAGACAAAGGAAAAGGGAAAAAAGGGGTGGAGGAGTGTAGTGTCCTATGACACTTTGGGGAAAGACAGTCCTGAAGGGGATTTGGAGAGTTTTGCTGTCTGTTGTGTGACGTAGTTTCTCTCCCCACCTTGCCACTTGTTCAAGAATTTTGCAAAGCCTTCATTGCTAATCGGTGCTTTTGGAGACTATCAGAGTTTCTTTAGGTTATGACCCAGGCTTCAACTGCCCTAAGATTTGTTCAGGTTGCATTGTACGTTTTGGGTCCAGCTCAGCAGGTATGCAGAATAATATAAAGATGAGACAAAAGAGCAGGTGGAGGGACAGGAGGAGGAGTGCATACAGGCTGCGGCTCTGTTCCCTCTCTGGGCAGACCACCACGATGGACGACGTTCATGCATTCATGACAACATGTTCCCCAGGGAGCCCTGGATTTTTATGAGTCATCTCCCCAGGTCCCACCTCTCCCAAATTGTGGATAAATAAAGCCCTAAGATTTGTAATAGGCACAACCACTGAGGATGCATCAGAAATACTCCCTCTCTGTGGTTTTGGGGCAGACAGGAGGGGATGGGTGTTGGATGTGATTCTCGTTCAGCCTTTCTTTCTTCCCCTCTCAAGAAAGCTTATCAAGAAGCACACAAGCTAAATACTTCTAGATAAATATTACTTCCTTTGACTCCTTCTAGGAATCTTATGAGGATTAATGTTCTTTTATGTCAACTTCTAATTGTTTATTGTTAGCATGCAGAGATACAATTGATTCTTGTATATTGACCTATTATGAAATTTTGCTAAACTTAATAGTTCTAGTTTTTGGGTTTTTTTTTTGGTTGATTCTTAGAGTTTTCCATGAAGACAATCATGTTGTTTGTGAATAAAGATGGTTTCTATTTTTCCTTTCCAATCTGTATGTCTTTTATTTCTTTTTCTTGTCTTATTGCACTGGCCAGGATCTCCAGGGCAGTGTGAAATAGGAATGATAACGGCAGACACATTTGCCCTTTTTCTGGTCTTAGGTGGGAAAATGCCTCCATTTTATAGTTGAGAAAATTGAGCCACAGAGATGTTCAGCCACAAGCCCAAGGGACCCCAGCTAGTCAGTGGCAGTGCCAAAATCAGAGCCCAGATCCGCCTGTCTCCAAAGCCTGTGCCCTTACTACTGCTTCAAGCTTTGTTGTACAAAAGTATGGAGTTATACTAAATTCCTCTCTGAAGCCTTCAGTTCTCCACCCAGGTCCAGGAACATAAGCAGCTGCTTGGTGAACACTTGCTATTTGGTTGGAAGTGGTGAGCTAGAGTGGAAGGCATGAGCTAGAGAGCCACATGGGGTCATTTCCTGCCTTGATGTGGGTGGGGGTGCACAGTGAGGTTGGGGATGGAGGGATTTCCATTCCATTCTGCAGCCTGACTTCAGGAGGAATGATCCCTTAGGGACAGAGAGGACAGCTCTTAGAGACAAATGCAGGATTCAGTTTAGAAGACTTTGAGGGGCAAAAGTGGGTGTGGGGCACAACCCGATTTTTAAGAGGAAGGAGAAATGATAGATCAAAATGAGGACTGTGGAGACTGACTTCCCAGGGTTGAAGCCCAATTCTACCACCTACGAACCATGTGAACTTGGGAGAGTTACTTAGTCTCTCTGTGCTTTATTATTCTCATCTATACAACAGGGATAATTGTGTTTCTACCTCATAAACTCATCATGTGGGTTACATGAGTTAATACACAGTAAGTGCCCCCATGGCAGCTGCTATCTCAAGGTGAGTGATTATGACTTTTAGTGAGTCACAGGACTGCTGGGGGTACTTCTAGAAGTCATAAGGGACTATTCCTCCTCCTTTGAAAACACACATGTATCCTGATCAAGCCCCTGCAATTGTATGTAGAGAGAGATGTGTTTCTCTCAAGTGGCCAAGTTACTTAATTTCTCTGAGCCTCTGTTTCTTCAGAAATAAAATGGGATAATGAGCCTTATCTAACACTGTGAAGAGACAAACAGATAAAGCATGGGAAAGCACTGTCAACACTCAGTAACAGTAAAAATAATGACAACTTCCAAGTGCCTCCTCTCCGCAAGGCAACTGAGGGTGCTTAATCTGTGTTTATGCCCCTGTGAGTTAGATGAGATGCTATGTTTTCTACATGAGGACACCAAGCCCCAGAAATCACATGGCATACAGGCCATCAGCCAGGGTTGAGCTCAGGTAGGCCGATCTCCAAAGCCTGGAGCTTTATTCTTTTTGTGCAATTCTCCTTCTGAGACCAAGGGGCCTGAGCTGCAGCATCTGGGTACAGGTGCCCCATCCCCCAGGCATCCCCTCCCAGGCCTTCCCCTGGGTGAGGGGCTGCCCTTCAGTCACTCCCTTGTCCAGCCAAATGCGCATGGACGGCTGGCGGCTTTGGTGCATGAGGCAGATGGGACCTTCACAAAAGCCCCCGCACCTCTCCAAGCTGGTCCCCCCCACACGCCTGATTACTCCCCAATACCCAAGTTACCATTGATACAGTGGTGCCGGGTGATTCAATTAGTGCAGCCGGCATGAAGGCAACAGCACAAAGAGCTGGGGTAGTTAGAAACTCATTTTCTTTTGATTATTATAGCATCTCACACGTGGAAGCAGAAAATTATAGGCTCATGTGTCTTTGCTTAATATCCTCTGGGGCCAGATTTGTCGTCATGTTGAAGTTAGCTGTCAGAATTGACAAAATCATGCAGAGTTGATGGATTTACAGTGCCGGGGCCCAGCCAAGCCAGAGAAGTGCACACTTACACAGATACACAGACAGAGACACATACACAGACACAGACACACACTCCCCTACACCCTGTAGACACACAGCGGCCCTGCTTTAAGATACTGATAGACACACTCACAGTGATTCATGCACAGATAAGCACACTCCTCACACGCTGAAACACACCCATTCAGACCCACACAGACACACACACATACTCCACACACTGACACCCCCATACAGACACACACATACTCATACCTAGCACACTACTATACACTCACCAATCTCACATCCACCTGCACCAATGCACTCCTCCCAGACACACCCACACACACACCCTACATCCCATGTACTGAGAAGATACACACAGTCATATGCACACACTCACCCTCCAGGCTGATAACCCCACCCTTCCAGATGCTGATACACCTAGACACCCACACACACTGTTGCACACCCACACAGGTGTATGCAGATACAGACACACCGCTGACTCATCCCTTCCCACTCACCCCTCAACACTACTACACACTCACCTAAACACACTCAGATCTGCATACACCATTGATGTGCACCCGTGCAGACACACTCAGATACACCCGTAGATGCTGACATACACACATTCAAACATACACACCTCGACAGACTCCAGTCCAGATGCACATGTACACAGACACAATCCCTGGCTTCACACACACACACGTTCAGACCTATACACACATCCATGCAGAGACAGGGTGCACACACCCACACGCACGCAGAGCAGGAGATACACACAGCTACAGCATGCACAGGTGCAAAGTTAGAGGGACACACTTCTACACAGACTCAGATGCCAACAAATACATCAACACATCCACGGACGTAGAGAGAGGGAGAGAGGGTGGCAGGGAGACAGGGAGATGAGGCAGAGTCACAGATCCGTAAAACAGAGGAACGCATTCACAGAGGCCCGGGGACATGGGTGCAGCTCCCAGCTTCCACCCCTGCAGCCCCCTTTTCTTTTCCCTTCTTTCTCCCTTCATCCTCATCCTCCACTGGCCTGGCTGGGAGGGAGAGATCCAGGGGAACAATATGGAAATAGAAACACAGGTGAGGACTGGGGCGCCCCCGACCTCAGTCAGTACGGCCCAGCCCCTGCTTTCTGTTTGTTTGAGTGAATGGTAGCCAAAAGGGTGCCGGGGGTGGGGTTGGTGGTGAGGGGGTGTTGTGTGTTCAGAGGGGGAAGGGCTTGAACCTTCACTGAGCACCTATTACTGTCCCTGTTATACAGAGCTGGAGACTGAGGCCCTCAGAAGGCAAGTTCCTGACAACACACAGGGTGCTTTCACGGCAATTAACTAAAGAAGCTCCTTCCAGGCCGAGGGCACACTTTGATGAGTGGACAAGGGCCGCACACTCAGCTGCCATGGACACAGGATGGTTCTCGGAGGGGAATTCCTGGGAGAGGACAGGAAGGCTGGCTAGTGCTGGAAGGTTCCAGCCCACTGCCTCTCTTTGTAGAGCTCCCCACCCCTGCCCACCAATAGATAATGGGGCATCTGCTATGGGAGAGGGCTGGGGCCTGTACCCCAAGGTCTCCCAGGCAGAGGGACCAGACCCGATGCTGTCTGTGTGGTGGGATGGTGGTGATGAGCAAAGACCAGACTCACACGGGCTTGGGCCCAGGCACGGTGCATCATTTGAAAAGCACTAGGTTACCGTCAGCGTCGCACCAGAGGAGAAGAGGAGCCCGTGGCAGCCCTGCTAAAGCCCCAAAGAGGTGGGCTCTGATGAGTCCTAGAGCCTGTGAGCCTTGGCGCAGCCAACCTTCATTCCCTCAAAAGAGGAAAACCCTGCCCACGCTCCATGGCACACATGAGACACCTGGCCTCATCCCCTTCTTTCAGCAACCCTGTGAGGTTGGTCCTTTCATCCCTATTGGCCACGGAGGAGCCTGTCAGATGCTCAGAGAGGGTAATGATTTGTTTGAGGTTACACAGCTCAGAAGAGCCAGGATTTGAACCCAGGGCTATTTGACTTCCAAGTCCTTGCTCACTCCCCTCCATCACCTGAGGCTGGCCTTCCTCTGGCATAGCAGCCAGGAGGGACCCCCTAGCTCAGTCAGGCCTTAGGGTCCAGGGCCAGCCACTAACTTCCCTGGATAAGCTTAACCCCAGGGCCCCTCCCCAGTGGGTAGGAGGCAATGGCCTGAGTTTGGGGTCAGGGGTCAGACCCAGCTGGATTCAAATCCCAACTCTACAACCTTGGGGAAATCACTTTGCCTCTCTGAGCCTAACTTCCTCATCTGTCAAACTGGGATAAAAATAACTCCATTTAAGAGTCGGCGAGAACACATGTGCAGGTCTTATTCCACAGCAAGTATTTCATACGCCAGAGCTGGTTTTCATGGTTCAAGGCTCCCCAGCACATCTAGTGAGGTATCTTCAGCCCATTCCCATGTTGTGTTACTCACCCATTTTCTGCTCTTCCCTGCCTCTTCCATAGCCACTGCCCTGGCCCCAGCCCAGGCCTCCGGCTTCTGAGGGTCTTGGGGCCTGGGTGTCCCTGGAGACTTGGAATAGATTCATGGACTTCTCAGGGTTCCAGGCAGCATTCAGGTTAGAGGTTCTCAATCCTGGCTGTGCATTAGAATCATTGGGTTTTTCTTTTAATTCCGGTGTTCAGGCTTTTCTTGCAAAGGTTCTAATTGAGTTGGTCTGGGGTGAGCCCAGGCATTAATCCACATTTTATGTTCCCCAGCTGACTAGGGTGCAACCAGAGCTGAGAATCACAGAGCTGCTGTGGCCCGTGGACTGGCAGCATTGGCATCAGCTGGAGCTTCTTAGAAAGGCAGAACTTGGCCGGGCACGATGGCTCTCACCTGTAATCCCAGTACTTTGGGAGGCTGAGGTGGGTGGATCACCTGAGCCCAGGAGTTCGAGACCAGCCTGGCCAACATGGCAAAACCCTGTCTTTCCAAAAGGAACAAAAATTTAGCCAGACACGGTGGTGTGTGCCTGTGGTCCCAGCTATAATACTTGGGAGGGTGGAATGGGGGGATCACCTGAGCCCAGGAGGTCAGGGCTGCAGTAAGCTGAGATTGCACCACTGCACTCTAGCCTGGGCAACAGAGTGAGAGCTTCTTAAAAAAAAAAAAAAAAAAAAAAAAAGCCAGGCACAGTGGCTCACGCCTGTAATCCCCACACTTTGGGAGGCCAAGGCGGGAGGATGACCTGAGGTCAGGAGTTCAAGACT
The DNA here is from genome assembly GCA_963573385.1 of Cacajao melanocephalus. Lineage (NCBI taxonomy): Eukaryota > Metazoa > Chordata > Mammalia > Primates > Pitheciidae > Cacajao > Cacajao melanocephalus. The sequence continues at coordinate 10,701 of CAUYLG010028436.1, read as the reverse complement.
AGCCTGACCAACACAGTGAAACTCTGTCTCTACTAGAAATACAAAACTTAGCTAAGTGTGGTGGTGAGTACCTGTAATTCCAGCTATTTGAAAGGCTGAGGCACAAGAATCACCTGAACCCAGGAGGCGGAGTTTGTAGTAAGCTGAGATCACGCCATTGCATTCAGCTGGGGCAACAAGAGCGAAACTCTGTCTCAAAAAAAAAAAAAGAAAGAAAAAAGGCAGAACCTCACCCAGACCCCCGAGATCAGAGCCTGTGTCTGTCCGAGGAGGATCTCCAGGGGCTTCATACTCATATTAAAGCTTGAGTGGCCCTGCTCTGGCCCAGGCAGCTTCGATGGTCACTGCGGGATCAAGGCTCCAGTTAGGCTTTACTTACCGTGGTGACGTGTCCTCTTCTCCAGAGAGGACCATCAGGGGCTGGGACATCTCCGACCCACCGCTCCGAGGGGGATTCCTGGTGACCTCTGCTCCTCCTGCCTCCTCCATCTGGGTCTGGTCTTGGAGATATGCTAATCAGCATGGGAGTCTACCCTTCACATAATTATCATATATGAGACGCTCCTCATCTCAGGGTAATTTTCTCATCTGCATAATCGTCTTTGACTTCCTTACAGATGTAAAAACCCCCTTACCTTGGGCGAGTTAATCTTCATTGATTGAATATCAAATTCATTCGAATGCGGGAGAAGAGGCTTTGCTTTCTCAGCAGCAGAACCCTCTGAGGCTGAAAACCATGCTCAGCTGGGGGTCCAGGGGCATTCACTTTGGCCCTGTCCTTTCCCAGCTGGTCCGCGGCCCCTTCCGCTTCCCCTCTGACCGACCCACTTCCGCCATGCTGCACCTTTCCACTTCCGCTTCTCTCCCTCTCGCTCTTTCTCGGTTTTGTCTTCGTCTTTCAGTCTCTGTTGGGTTCCTGAGTGTCTTGGTCTTTGGTTCTGTTTTTGTTGTTGTTGTTGTTTTCTTGAGACAGAGTCTTGCTCTGTCGGCCAGGCTAGAGTGCAGTGACATGATCACAACTCACTGTAGCCTCAACCTCCTGGGCTCAAGCAATCCTCCCCCATCAGCTGGGAGTAGCTGGGATTACAGGTGTGTGCTATCACGCCCGGCTAAACTTTTGTGCTTTTTGGCCAGACGGGGTTTCAGCATATTTCCCAGGCTGGTCTCAAACTCCTGGGCTCAAGCAGTCTGTCCTCTTTGGCCTGCCAAAGTTCCAAGATTACAGGCATGAGCCACCCTGCCTGGCCAGCTCTGTTTTTAAAATGTTCCTGTCTTACCTGTTTCCTTTCCTTCTTGGTCATCCCCTCCCTTCTCTATCTCTCCAAGTCTCAGACTCTCTCTTTACTTGAAACCCCAAGGGTCTCAGCTGTGTCCCCACTCACAACTTGGTGAAAGAAAAAAAAATCCAGCACAAACTCATTGCAGAAGCAGCTGAGATTCTTGGGAAGATAGAGGGTCTCAGCAGGGGTGGAGGTGGCAGTAGGAGGGAGGAGGAGAGGATGTCCTGGGGCTGTGACGCCCTGGTTCCCAGGTCCTGGCTGGGACGCCCATCCTCAGGTTAGAAAATGTCAGACCTAACCAATAAGAAATGTTGTAGGTCTCCACAAAAACTGTGTGAGTGGTATTTTCCTATTTTGCAAACAGGGATATGATCAACATATTCAAATCCCTTGAGTAATGGCAGGACCAGGATTCGAACCCTGGTCTGTTTTACCCTGGAGATAGCCCATGATTATCCAGGAGGAGGCTGAGGCCAGGCCTTCTGCTCCCAGTAGGACTCAAAGCAGGTGAATGAGTCAGCTTAAGTCTAGAAGCTGTCATTTCTCCTCAGTCCTTTCCCCTGTCTCAAGAATGAGCCCTTAGAGGTCATCTGGGTCCAGGCCATGGGAGGAATTTTCAGGGACTTTAGATAAGAGAGGACACAGGATTCCTTCTCCCTCTGGGGCCCTAGGCTTGTATTACTTTGTTTTTGTTTTTGGTTTTTTTTTTTTTTTTTTTGAGATAAAGTCTTGCTCTGTCACCCAGGCTGTAGTGCAGTGGCACAATCTCAGCTCACTGCAACTTCCCCCTCCTGGGTTCAAGAGATTCTTGTGCCTAAGCCTCCCAGGTAGCTAGGATTACAGGCACGCATCACGATTCCTGGCTTATTTTTATATTTTTTTAAAGTAGAGACAGGGTTTTACCATGTTGGACAGGCTGGTCTTGAACTCCTGGCCTCAAGTGATCTGCCTATTTTGGCCTCCCAAAGTGCTGGGATTACAGGAGTGAGCCCCTGCGCCAGGACTCACTTTGTCTTTGAAGGGCAGGAAACAGACTTTCCAGTTTCATCTCCATGGAGGAAGTTATGCCTGAGGCTAAGCCCTGCAGAACTTGGCGCATACACTTTAGACTTTCTGGTTGTTTACCAGATTATCCATACATCCATGTCTTTGCTGAGCATCTTCTATGTTGTAAGCATCTTGGAACACACTGTTGATTAAAAAAATCGATGGGGCACAATTCCAGTCCTGGAGGAGTCCACAGTCTGGTCAAAGAATTAGATATAGGAACACATAATTACAATGCATTCTGACAATCACGTCTGTGGAGGTTTCTGTGGGTGCAACGTCCTCTGCTACAGAAAGGGAAGATTTCAGTGAGGAGGTCATATGGAAAATGGGTCTTGAAAGGTGAATACACATTTTCTAAAGAGAAGAGCAGGATAGTGTTTAAGACAGAGGGTCAGCACGTGTAAACACCCTCAAGTATGAAGACCACGCTGTCAGGGAATTGAGCAGCTCTGTGATGGAACACAGTTTTAAAGATCAGGGTGGGAGGTGAGACTGGAAAGGTGGTGGAACCCAGGTTGTGAAAGGTCTTATAGCCCATGGCCAGGAGTTTGGGCTTTATTCTTCAGATGGAGGAAACCATTGAGAAGTTTGAACCCGGGCCAGGTGCAGTGGCTCATGCCTGCAATCCCAGCACTTTGGGAGGCCGAGGTGGGCAGATCACTGGAGGTCAGGAGTTTGAGACCAGCCTGGCCAACATGGTGAAACCCTGTCTCTACTAAAAATACAAAAAATTAGCTGGGTGTGATGATGCGTGACTATTCGTCCCAGCAAATCGGGAGGCTGAGGCATAAGAATTGCTTGAACCAGAACACGGAGATTGTAGTGGGCCAAGATCGTCACTGCATTTCATCCTGGGCAATAGAGCAAGACACTGTCTCAAAAAAAAGAGAAGAAGTATGAACCAGAAGTGAATATATTGTTCTTTAAGTAAGCCTGGCTGCTGTAATAAGTAAACCCCCAAACTTCAGTGGCTTCTCCTAAAAGGTGTCTTTGTCACATACACAGCCGTCCAATATGGGTGCTCCAGATTGCTGGGTCACTTCTTCCACATGCTGATTCAAGAGCCACCAGCTTCCTCTAGACAGCCCTCTCCTTGAGGGGTATTGTGGGGAAACAGAGGCACACAGGTTGGTGGACCTGGCTCCAAATCCCGGCTGTGCCATGCACTCAGTCCATTACCTTGAGCAGTTTAGTTGACTTCCAAGCCACAGTTTCCTCATCACTAAGATGGAGATGATAACGACACCTGGCTTACGTGATCACTTTGAGTGCTTAGCGGACTGTCTGGCACAGAGAAAGTGCTCAATAAATGCTAGGCAGTCTCATGAGTGTTGTTGTCGTTATTCAATGACAGGCTGGGATTCAACTTCTTGCTCAGATGCTTGAAACCAAAGTGACTTTAGACACAGGCTCTCTGAGCCTCAATGGACTCGTCTATAGAGTGGCGAAAATAATAATAATAACTGCCTTGCAGGGCCGCTGTAAGGATAAGAGTTCTGCAAACAGAAGACCTAGCACAGTGCCAGACACATCGCAGGAGCTCAGAAGACGTCAGCAATAGTTTTTGCGTTACCACTATCACTAATGTTGTTACCACTGATGTTATTCTCATTATTATAATGATCTCTGAGTGCCCAGCATCTAGTAGATGCTTGGAAAATATCAAATCAGTGAATGAATGATGACCTCTAGAAGCTCCTTTTATTCCTTCATTACAGGTCCTGGCTCCCTGACTTCACTTGTCCTATATATTTTATGCAGGGTCTGCTTCATGGCCGGACAGAGTACTGGTTAAGAGCTGGGCTCTGGAGGGAGCAAAACGTGGTTGTGTGTCCCTGCTCTGCCACCTGCTAGAGGGATGTAACCTCTCTGAGTCTCAGTCCCTCTATCTGTAGAATGGGATTCTCAACAGTGCATACCTCATGGGTTGTAGGAGTGTATCCAAGCTGATGCTTATAATACAGCACCCAGAGCCTGGCACCTGTCAGTGCTGTTTCAGTACCTGTAAGCACTCAACAAAGGTCCTCTACCTTCCCTTCATTAGCATAGGACTTAGGCTGAGCCTATGGAGAAGGGTGGGAGGTAGGGATGGGGATGGAGATGGAGCAGGTTTCCTGCAGGAGCAGAAAGACCAGGTGAGGCCAGCCTGTGAAGGCCTTGAATGCCAGGCTAGGTGGCTCTAACTGGGCCTTGCTTCCTCTCTCAGGATCCTGGAAAGGGGCCCTGGTCTGAGGGCTCCGCCTGCAGACCCTTTGAGACAGAGCAAGGCTAGGGTGCCCTACAGGGGGAGGGACACATCTTCTCTGGACTCAGCTGTCTCCAGCTGGAGTGGTGGGGAAAGGAAGGTCATTTGCAATTCAGATCTGGGGCAGATGGTAGGATGGCATAGTTTGGTGGGGGGTGAGGGGGACACGCGTCAGCTGCCTTACTTCTCACGCACACCTCGACCAGCTCTTCCTAGCCTGGCTGCAGCCCCTCAGCGCACAACCCAGGCTCAGGCCGGTACCAACCCACTTAGACACATGCTTTATGTGAGTGAACTGATAACCATATGAGGAAGACTATTTTACAGATAGAGAAGGTGAAGTCCAGAGAGGCAAAGCAACTTACCCAAGATCACACAGCAGAGCTATGGCTCACATCAGGCTGCTGGGTTCCAGAGCCCATGCTGCCTCCTGCATTGCACCATCAGAAAATAACTCCCAGTTGCAGCGCCTCCACCTCGTGACCCAAAGCCTCGGGAGAATGTTGTGTGACGCTTGTTGGACACACTGAGCTGAGTTTCTCCGATGAGCCGGCAGCTGGCCTGGGGTCTCCCCACTGTCTTCACAGTCCCTGCAGCTCCCCTTGGGCTGCTGGGCCACCTTCGCAGGAAAGTCACAGGCCCAGGCCCCTCCCACTCTCCGGGTCTCTGAGTCTCTTTTTCCTCCTCTCCTCAGCTCCCCGGGGGTTGCTCCAGAACTGAGACTGCGCTGGCTGTGCCAGGTCAGCCACTGTGGGTCCCACTGATCTTGTCCCTCCCAGCTTGCCCTCCCTGGGGCCGATCAGGGCAGTCTCTGTCCACAGACTGATGTCCTGGGTGTCAGAGAAAGGCAGAGTCTTGGGAGAGGGCTGTGTCCTGAGGTGGTAAGGGGACCTCTGGACCATCAAAGGGGACCCAGGTGATAGATCAGGACACAGGTGCAGGGACTCAGGGGCAGATGGACCCCTGGAAATGGTTAACCTAGGACAAAGCAGGTCAAATATCTGGGATGACTGCTTTGCCTCTTCCTTTTGACAGAGGAAGTAGTGGGGGTGAAGCGCCCTCACGCACATGCCCGTCACACCCCCTCCAGCCACCGTGTGGTCCTGAGGGGCATTCATCCAGGTGGGACGCCATGCTGTGAGTGATTGACTGCCTGACGGACCGGGAAGAGCCAGCAAGGGCTCTGGCCAGACTCCCCTCCCTGCTGAAGCCAGGCATTGGCCGTCACTGACTGTGTGACCTTGTGCCAGCCATTTTCTCCCAACCGCCACCATTGTCTCATCTGTGAAGTGGGTAGCAGATTCCCTCTTCACCAGATGAGTTTGTGAATGCACTCAGCCAGCACCTGTGTAAGCCCCAGCCCGCCGTCCGCTTAATGAATGAATGCTCTAATCACTCCCCCCGCCAAGATCTTGGTTCCCTAGTGGAGCCCATCTTCCTCCCTCTGTGACCTCTGACCCCTTCTCCTCCTCCCCTCCATTCCTCCTCAGCAGGGGCTGTGAATCCCTTCCCCCCATGAGGCCCAGGGGGCCCAGAGAAATTAGACTGAATCAAAGCAGAAAATGAGTTTTCATTCATCTTGGAATGATGCGAGAGGTTACGGGCAAGACAAATAGCAGCCTCCCCCTCTTCCTTTATCACTGTCACCGCAATTAATAGGCTGTGGCCTTCGTCATCCAGGCCTTTGCTAAGGAGAGAGCAGGCCCCCGGGCGACGCTAACGAGGCAGAGGAAGATGGCCCCACTCCATCCAAGTCTTGCCATGTGGCCATATGCTCACCTGGCCCTTCAAGCTCACGGGGGAGGGGTGCAGCCACCCGCAGGGCAGGCTGGGTGAGAGGGGAACAGTCCCCTGACACCCCTGAAAGCACCCAGCCAGTCTGGTCTGATGATCATCACAGCTGCCTCATCACAAACACAAGTTATGTGTTATTTCCTCTTCAGATGACAGCCCGGGAGCCAGGCGTCCGTTCTCCAGTTTTTCTGATGAGGAAACAGATTCAGAGAAGTATAGCTACTTCTTTGAGGAGGTCACACGGATTTGGAAGAGGAGGAGCCGGGCTTCGAACGCAGACCCGCTTGACGCCAGAGCCTGGGTTCCTCACTATCACATTCTATTGCCCAACCACATGGAAGGAGGCGGGGACTGGTAGGCAGGCCCCTGAAAGTCTCTGATTCCAGGGTTTTCGTATGAAAAGAGCCTTAGAGGTCAACTGAGTCAACATCAGTTCCACACTCTGGCCCAAACTTGGGGCCTCAGATCCTTCAGGGACCTTGAAGTTCTTGTCAGTCCTTAGCCTGAACCGAGTCTTTGTCAAAAGGACCAAAATGAAAGTCCTTTATTCAAGTGTGAGTTGATACCATGAAGATAATTTTAAAAATGAATTCCTTTAAAGGCTGACAGAATGCCTAAGGGGGTTGGCTTATTGAGTGTTTGCCCAATCAATGAATCCTGTATTACTTAACTATCTATTACTGTGAGGCGAATTATCCCAAAACATTGTCGCTTAAAACAACAATAAATATTCATTATTTCTCAGTTTCCATGGGTCAGGAATTCAGGAGTGGCTTGGCCAGTGGCTCTGCCTCAGGGTCTCCTGTGACATTACAGTCATATGTTGGCAGAAACTGCAGCCATCTGAAGGCTTGACTGGGGCTGGAGGATCTGCTTCCAAGATGGCGCACTCACGTGGTTGCCATGGTGCTGCCTGCTGCTGGTGGGAGGCCTCGGTTCCTTTTAACCTGGCATGCTTCATAGGATGACTCACAGCAGGGCAGCCAGCTCCCCAAGAGCCATGATCCAATAGAGCAAGCAGAAGCCACCTGCTGTTGATGACTTAGCCTTAGAAGCCATACGCTGTCACCTCTGCCGTACTTTATTGGTCACAAAGATCACCCTGATTCAATGCGGGAGGGAATTAACAAGGGCATGAACTCCAGCTAGTGAGATCATCTTGGGGGCGGGCCCCCAAAGATAGTAAAATCAAAAGAGCATTTTGTAGAGTTTGCAAAGGGAGCCTCAAGGTTCCGAAAACAGGGGAAGCAATCTAGTGTTAACAGTCAGGACAATCTTTACCTTTTGGGGAGGTAGGGACTGGGAAGGGCATAAGGGGTCTTCTGGGGAGTCAGTAATGTCTCATTTCTTGGCCAGGATGCTGATGAACTTTGTGAAAAATCACTGAGTGTGTTATGTATATTTGTGATGCTTCAATAAAAAAAATTTTAAAGAGGGGTCCTCATCCTTGGAAAGGTTTGTTTCACTCTGTTGCCCAAGCTGGAATGATCTTGGCGCACTGCAACCTCCACCTCTTGGGTTCAAGTGATTTTCCTGCCTCAGCCTCCCAAGTAGCTGGAATTACAGGCACCTGCCATCATGCCCGGCTGATTTTTGTATTTTTGTAGAGATGGGGTTTCACCATGTTGGCCAGGCTGGTCTTGAACTCCTGACCTCAGGTGATCTGCCCACCTCTCAAAGTGCTGGGATTACGGCGTGAACCACTGTGCCTGGACAGTTCTAATCTATAGGGGAGAAAACACTGGGACTCAGGGAGGGAAGGTGACTTGCTCAAGATCCCTTGGTGGGTCAGGGGTAGGGTTTTGGACTGGTACTTATGACTTCTGGGTCCTGAGGAATAGCCCTTTACAGGCACTGTGGGGACGGAAGCTGATGCCATCAGCAGGCTGGGGCTTGAGCTGGGGCTCTGTTTCTTGCACTCTGCTTGCCCCTCCCTCCCCAGCTGTCCCCAGGGCTTCTCCAGAACTGAGACCATGCTGGCCGTGCCAGGTCAGCCACTGTGGGTCCCGCTCACCCAGCCCTTCCCAGCTTACCTTCCCTGGGGCTGATTGGGGCACTCTCTGTCCACAGACAGACGGTCTGAATGTCAGAGAAAGGCTGAGTCTTGGGAGAGGGCTATGTCCTGAGGTGGTAAGGGGACAAGGATTGGAGGGGGTCTGCTGTGTTAGAACATGAGACGCACTCAGATAGCAATGTCCGTCTCCCTTGGCCAGACTCAGGCCCTTCAAGGCAGGGACCAGGCCGGATTCAGCTCTGTGTCTCTTGTGTCTATCAGTTCACCAGCAAATATTTACTGAGCACCTATGATAGGCACTGGTGATTTGACAATGAACAGAAAGGACGAAAGCCCTGCCTGTAGGGCACTCATGCTCTAGTAAAGGTAGACACAATAAAATAGGTAACATATAGAATATCAGGTGCATAGTAGTGATTGTGTGTGTGGAGTTGTGTCAGGGAAGACTTTATTAAGAAAATGACATTTGAGCCAGGTGCGGTGGCTCACGCTGTAATCCCAGCACTTTGGGAGGCCAAGGTGGGCAGATCACGAGGTCAAGAGATCGAGACCATCCGGGCCAACATGGTGATACCTCGTCTCTACTAAAAATACAAAAATTAGCTGGGTGTGGTGGTGCATGCCTGTGGTCCCAGCTACTCAAGAGGCTGAGGCAGGAGAATCACTTGAACCCGGGAGGTGGAGGTTGCAGTGAGCCGAGATTGTGCCACTGCTCTCCAGCCTGGGCAACAGAGTGAGACTGTCTTAAAGAAAAAGAAAAGAAAATGACATTTGAGCAAAGACTTGAAGGAGACCGAGGAGAGCCTAAGGTTGTCAGCAGGAAGAGTATTCCAGGCAGAAGGAACAGCATGTTCAAAGGCTTGGATGACAGAGCACGCCTGGCATGTTAGGAACAGCAAAGGGGCCAGCGAAGCAAGGAGGAGGCCCAAGCTCGGGGGCCCATCTGGTCTGGTTTGAACCCTGGTCTTGCTATTTCCTAACCAGTGACCTGAGGGCTCTCTGTTATACAGGGAGGATAATCCCACCTACCTCGAAAGTCCTTTTCAGGCTTTTTTTTGACACTGGGTCTTCCTCTGTCACTCAGGGTGATAGTGGTGCAATCACGGCTCACTGCAAGCTCCGCTTTCCAGGCTCCAGCCACCCTCCCACCTCAGCCTCCCGAGTAGCTAGGACCACAGGCATGCACCACCATGCCTGGCTAATTTTTGTTAGAGACAGGATTTTGCCATGTTGCCCAGACTGGCCTTGAACTCCTGAGCTCAAGTGATCACCTGCCTTGGCCTCCCAAAGTGTTGGAATTACAGGTCTGAGGCATTGTGCTTAGCTTTTTTTTTTTTTGACAGGGTCTTGCTCTGTTGTGTAGGTTGCAGTGCTGCAGGGCAGTGGCACTATCTCGGCTCACTGTAATTTCATCCTTCCAGGCTCGAGATCCTCCTCTCTCAGCCTCCTGAGTAGCTGAGACTGTGGGCTCATGCCACCATGCCCAGCTAATTTTCTTTTGTATATTTTTGGAGAGGTGGGGTTTCACCATGTTGCCCAGGCTGGTCTGGCTCAAGTGATCCACCTGCCTTGGCTTCCTAGAGTGCTGGGATTACAGGTATAAGCCACTGCACCTGGCCCCTTTTCAGGCTTAAACTCAGCCATACCTTTAGTGACATGCCCACAAAAGTTGAACAAGACAGATGGTCCTTGTCTGGCCACCTTCACTGGAATATACGCTTCACGAGGACCAGGGATTTTGTCTGTTTTGTTCATTGCTCAATCTCCAGACCCAGAATAGTGTCCTTAATAGGGGCCTTCACACGCCTTACAATTAAACCAACAGTGACAATATACTGTGATGAAACATACATCAAAGGGGAGATGAAGGGAGTTCTTGGCAAGGGAGCAGATTGGAGAATGTCCGGGAGGGCTTCCTGGAGGACGCTGCAGCTGTGGCCTGCTGATGAGTAGGAGTTCGCCAGATGAGGGTTCCAGGCAGAGAGAACAGTATGTGTGAAAGCCTAGAGACTGGAGAGAGCAAATTATTTTGAAGATTCAATACAGCTGGAACAGAGCATCGGGAGGGTCGAGTGGGCAGAGTGGTATGAGGTCATAGGACAGGAGGGGCTGGGGTGGGGAGACATGGCTAGAAATTAGGTAATAGAGTGCTGTATTCTAGGAGCAATGAGAATATTCAGGTGACAATCATGTAGGTAACACAGTACCTGGCACATAAAGTGAGATGGAGGGAGAGACGGAAAGAGGGAGGGAGGGATGGAGTCAGAGAGGTAAGGAGGGACGAGGGTCGGGGGGGGAAAGGGTGTGATGTCGAGGGG